>PVIW01002425.1:0-220460 GCA_004026585.1 Noctilio leporinus
ATGTTGTCCTGCAGCTCTCTTAACCCCTCTTCAGTCTTGTTCAGCCTTTTTTGATTCTCTTGTACTGTCTTGGAGTATTTGTCTACATTATCCTCCAACTCGCTGATCCGGTCCTCTGCTTCCTCTAGTCTACTGTTGATTCCTTCTACTGTATTCTTCAATTCAGAAATTGTATTCTTCATTTCCTCCTGGCACTTATGGATAGTTTCCATGTCCTTTTTCATGCTGCTGTACTTCTCAATAAGTTCCTTGTAACTTCCCTGGAGTTCTTTGTAATCTCCCTGGAGTTCTTTGTAGTTCTCCTGGAGTTGTTTATAGTTTTCTTTGATGTGGCTGAGCTCACTGAGCTTCTCTAGTATCATTCTTCTGAATTCCTTATCTGATGTTTCAGGTGCCCCTGTTTCATTTTGTGGTCTTTCTGGGGATTCTTCCTTTCCTCTTGGTGATGGACTGATTCTTTTTTTCCCCATTTTGTGTGTCTGCTGTTGCTTGCTTTTTATTTTTTTGCTTTTTCCTTGGGTTAACCTGCTTTGCTTCCTTGCCTTAGTTGAGCACCCTTCTGTGATAGTAGATTTGTGGAGTTCAATGTTGCAGTCTCCCAGATTTTCTCCACTTGTTCTTGGTGTGTCCTTTATTTGGGCTGTCTGGTTGTATTCTCGGCCTGTGGGCTTTTCACAGTAAAAAAATAAAAGAAAGAAAGAAAGGAAAAAAGAAATAAAAATGATAATAACAATAATAAGAAAGGGTTTAGATGGCAGTTCACCCTTAATAATAATCCCTGATTGGTCCAGATGAAGTCAGGACCTGAGGGCTTTTAGCATGAAAAATAAACAAAACAAAGCAAAACAAAAAACAAAACTATATATGATAAGCAAAATGGGTTTAGGTGGCTGTTCACCATTAATGATCCCTGATTGGTCCAGGTCGAGCTGGGACCTCCAGGCTTATATCAGAGAGAGACATCTTGTGCTCCTTATCCTGTCCTCTAGCTGCTCTGGTATTCGAGAACACCAACAACACTGCTCCCTCCTCTGTCGCCATCTTCCTCATTCCTACTCTCCCTATTTTTAAGGAGCCACCTGGAGTCCTTAGTGTCTCCTTGTCTAGCTGACCGTATCCTGGCGCAAGACCACTATGTTCCTTCCATTGTTGTCGAAACATAATAACTCCTATTCTAGAAAAAGTTCTTCCTTCACAACGAAATGTATATGCACCGCCCACTGTTAGAACTCAATAAATACCTTTGGAGAGAGGCACTAGGGGCTCTTGTCTTTTAAACATTAGTCGGCCTACTCTCTCCTAGCACAAGCTGCCTGGGAAGGTTCATTTCATCTGTGGCATCAGGGATCTCTTCGGGCCATGGGTTCAGCACAAAATGCCAATAAATGCAAATAAATAAGCAGAACAGAAACAGACTCATAGATACCAAGAACATTTAATGATTGCCAGAGGGGAGAGGAGTTGGGGGATGGGTGGAAAGGTGATGTGATTAAAAAGTAAAAATTATGGGAGGAAGTGGGGGTGGGAAAGGGAACAGCAGGGAGGAAAAAGGGGATGGATGTAATACAACAATAAAATTTTAAAAGTAAAAATTGGTGTTATGTAATAGTCATGAGGATGTAAAGTATAGCATAGGGGAATAGTCAATAATATTGTAATAACAATGTATGGTGTCAGGTGGATTTTAAATTAATTGGGGCGATCACTTCCTTAAGTTGTATAAATGTCTAATGACTGGGCTACCTGAAACTAATATAATGGTGTACATATCAACTGTAAGTAAAAAATAAAAAATATTTTAAAAAATGTTATCCATCATTGTATCTTCTAGAACAAGAATTTAGTGAACATTTGTTGAATTGAAATGTTTAGAACACCATGCTTCTCATGATTTAGAAAACAGCTTGCCTCATTAAATTTCTTGATCCATAGTAGCCCTCATTCACCATGTTTCTCCCACATCCTTTTCCCACCTGTTATACTGTGATTGTTGGTTTCCATTAAAATTACTTCGAGAGCAGTCAAAGAGGGATCATTTTATTCAGATGGAATGTGAGGAAAGTGGCTTTGACTCTTTGTTGGTATTCAGCTTTGGGTTTTGTTTCTTCTGCCTTTTTTGCAGGACCCTAATCGGAGTGTTCATACCAGCAGCAGCAGCAGCAGCAGCAGCTGCAGCAGTAGCAGCAGCAGTAGCAGCAGCAGTAGCAGCAGCAGTAGCAGCAGCAGCAGCAGCTGTAGCAGCAGCAGCAGTAGCAGCAGCAGCAGTAGCAGCAGCAGCACTAGTTTTTCAAAGCCTCACAAGTTAATGAAGGAGCACAAGGAAAAACCTTCTAAAGACTCCAGAGAACATAAAAGTGCCTTCAAAGAACCTTCCAGGGATCACAACAAATCTTCCAAAGAATTCTCTAAGAAACCCAAAGAAAATAAACCACTGAAAGAAGAAAAAATAGTTCCTAAAATGGCCTTCAAGGAACCGAAACCCATGTCAAAAGAGCCAAAACCAGACAGTAATTTACTCACTATCACCAGTGGACAGCAAGATAAGAAGGCTCCTAGTAAAAGGCCCCCCATTTCAGATTCTGAAGAACTCTCAGCCAAAAAAAGGAAAAAGAGTAGCTCAGAGGCTTTATTTAAAAGTTTCTCTAGCGCACCACCGCTGATACTCACTTGTTCTGCTGACAAAAAACAGATAAAAGACAAATCTCATGTCAAGATGGGAAAGGTCAAAATTGAGAGTGAGACATCGGAGAAGAAGAAATCCACTTTACCACCATTTGATGATATCGTCGATCCCAATGATTCTGATGCAGAGGAGAATTTGTCCTCTAAATCTGATGTGAGTAGTCTTGTTGGCTTCTCTCCTTTCCCTTCCTAGTTTTCAGATTTTATTTCAAATAGTGTCAAGATAAAGAATGTGGGAAGAAAAGGACAGTTGAACCATAACACAGTAGCATAGAAGTACCTAGGAATGAATTTCCTTAACTAATGGAAAGAGGGAAATGAAATCATTAAGAACTCTGCAAGTTCTTAGACTGTGATTTAAGTTGCTAAAGATATATTCCATAGTATAATAATGGGTTATTTGAATAGCAGCAGAAAAACTTAGCTGCTCATTAATGTTTAGTTACTATGCTTTTCAGTGATTGCTGATTTAGGAAGGTAAGAACACTGCAATGAAAGAAACTTGAATACAAAGGACAATAAATTTAAAGGAGAAACAGAAAATATTAGGGTGCAGCTATAATGTTGATCTTTTTTTTTTTCTTTTTCTTTTTTAAAGATTTTATTTCATTATTTTTAGAAAGAGGGGAAGGGAGAGAGGCAGAGAAGGAGCGAGACATCAGTGTATGGTTGCGTTTCACCTGCCTCCAGCCACAGACCTGACTGGAGACCTGGTTTGCAACTTGGTTATGTGCCCTGGCTGGGGAATCGAACCTGCGACCTTTGGGTTCACAGGCCGGCACCTTATCCACTGTGCTACCAGCCAGGGCTTTAATGTTGATCTTTTTAATCAATGGAGTGAAGTCATTTGTTTACATAAATGGAAAGCTGGTGATAGAAGTTTTAAAAATAGCTTTGTCTAGGAAATATTGATGTAACAGTATACTATACATATATAATCTGATAAATTTTAATTTATATATGTGCCTGTATATCCAGGCAACAGTAATTTGAGAACAAAATATCTAATTTTATTTTCACTTGAAAGCCACTGATTTAAAAGTACAACTACTGTAGTTTCTATATCAGTTTTCTGGTAGTAGTAATGATTTCATTTTGATCGTCATTACATGATTTTCCTGATGACTGGGATTATTTTTGTGGGTACCTAAAAGACCATATAATGTTCCCCCAAAATGTTAACCTGATGTTGAGATTTAAACTTTTAATTACCAGTTTCTCAGAGTTGGAAGGGATTTTCAGGTTATATATTCTAACCTACCAATGTAAGAAATCTTACACATTAATTACCAGACCATTAGTAATTCAGAAGGGATTCAATTCCATTTCTGGAGATTAGGATAGAAACATTATTTACTATGAAGTTCTCTCTTCCTCACATTTCCTTTCCTTCTGCTTTTGGCCTTCTACCTTTACTTATAGGTCATGATCAATCCTGATAATCTCTTTACTTTGGCTTGTGGCTAAAAATTGCTGGCAATTTAAAAATGAATCCTACTTTTTCTGTTCCACAGGGTCACTTCACAACTGTTCCTAGTTCAAATGCTGGCAAGGGGGTCTCAGTAGCAGATTATCTCTCCTGGGTTTTTAATGTTTTTGGTTGAAAGCCAGCTTGAGTAAGGGCCTGGCATCAATATTGATCTCTGGTCATCCAGAGACTCTTTTCTTTCCCCCTACTCTCTATAGCTAATCTTAAATTTTTAATAGAAGATCATTATTAGGAGCAGAGTAGCATATAAAATACTGGAAATGGAGTAATTCATTTTAGTGTTTGGTAAAGGCTTTATAGTGGTAGTTTGTGAAATGGAGATGAGAGCTAATGGGTTTGTTCAATATTTCAAGCATTTATTTTTCTTCTGCTTTTTTTGTTGTTGTTGTTTGTTTGTTTTTAATCTCTTTTTTTAAATAAAAAACTTAAGGCAGATGCTACTGGGAACCTTTTCGTATGTTTGACTTTCATTTCAAATCACCTTGAAATGTTCACCGATGCAGTTGGGATGTGATTAGGCTATCAAGATTGTCAAGTTTAGCAACTTTGTTCTGACATGTTGCAATTTTCTACAACAGAGGTTTTAAAATTATGGGTTGTGATTCACTGGTGAGCCATGAAATCAATTTGGCGTATCATCACCAGTGTTTTTAAGAACGTTGTAATTAGTATGGATGAATAATGATTTGTGAAATTTTTATTTCAGAGAGAGTCATTTCCTTTTTTTCTTTAATTTAATTTTATTGTTGTTGTATTACATTTCTCCCATTTTCCCCCCACTGATCTCCCCTGACCCACTCACCTCATCCCCACTCCCACAGTCAATCCCACATATCGTCCATGTCCTTGGATCATTCATGCTAGTTCCTTGACTAAACTGTTTTCTTTCTTTGCCTCTTTCTCCCTTTCCCCACTTCCCCTCTTCTCTACACACTGAAAGTCTGTTCTTTGTTCCCATGCCTCTGGTTCTGTTTCGCTTGTGTGTTTTCTTCATTAGTCTCCTGTATTAGGTGAGATCATATGCAATTTGTCTTTCATTGACTGGCTTATTTCACTAAGCATAATACTCTCCAGTTCCATCCATGTTGTTGCAAAGGGTAGGAGTTCCTTTTTTCTTTCTACTGTGTAGTATTCCATTGTGTAAATGTACCAAAGTTTTTTGGTCCATTCATCCACTGATGGGCACTTAGGCTGTTACCAGCACTTGGCTATTATAAATAGCACTGCTATGAACATACGGTTACATGGGTTCTTTTGAATTGGTATTTCAGGGTTCTTTTAGTATGATCCTAGCAGTGGAATTGCTGGGTCAAAAGGCAGTACCATTTTTAGTTTTTTGAGGAAATTTCATACTGTTTTCTATAGTGGCTGCACCAGTCTGCATTCCCACTAACAATGTCCCAGGGTTTCCTTTTCCCCACATCCTACCCAGCACTTGTTGTTTATTGATTTGTTAATGGTTATCATTCTGACAAGTGTGAGGTGATACCTCATTGTGGTTTTAGTTTGCATCTCTCTGATGGCTGGTGATGTTGAGGATTCTTTCATATGCCTATGTGTCCTTTGTATGTCCTCCTCAGAAAGTTGCCTTTGCCCATTTATTAATTGGGCTTTCTGTCTCCCTGGTGTTGAGCTATACAAGTTCTTTTTATTTTTGGGAAATCAAACCATTGTCTGAAGTATCATTGACAAATATATTTTCCCATACCATTGGTTCCCTTTTCATTTTGCTGATGTTTTCCTTAGCTGAACGGAAACTTTTCAATTTGATATAGCCCCATTTGTTTGTTTGTTCCTTTATTTCCTTTGCCCTTGGAGGAGTGTTGGTGAAAATATTGCTGCATGGGATATCTGAAATTTTACTTCCTACATTTTCCTTTAGGAATTTTATGGTGTAACAGCTTATGTTTTAAGTTCTTTATCCATCTTGAGTTTATTCTGGTGTATGGTGTAAGTTGGTAGCCTAGTTTTATTTATTTGCATACCCCCCTGCAGTTTTCCCGATACTTCTTAATGAAGAGGCTATTTTCACTCCACTTTATGTTCCATCCCTCTTTGTCAAATATTAATTGACCATAGAATCCTAAGGCTTATTTATGGGCTCTCTGTTCTTTTCCATTGATCTGTCTGTTTTTATAACAATGTAGGACTGTTTTGATTATAGTGGCATTGTAGTATAGTTTGATATTTAGTATTGTGATTCCCCCTACTCTGTTCTTCTCTCTCAAGATGGCTGTGGCTATTTGTGGTCACTTTTAGATCCATGTAAATTTTTAAAGTATTTTTTTCTATCTCTGTGAAGTATGTCATTGTTATTTTAATTGGGATTGCATTGAATCTATAGATTGCTTTGGATAGTATGGACATTTTAATGATGTTAATTCTTTCCATCCATTAACATGGTATATGCTTCCATTTTTTCATATCTTCCTTAATTTCTTTCTTGAATGTTCTGTAGTTTTCTGAATACAAGTCTTTTATCTCCTTGGTTAAGTTATTCCTAAGTACTTTATTTTTCTTGTTGGTCTGGTAAATGGGATTTGTTTTCTAGCTTCTATCTCTGATGTTTCATTATTGGTATACAAAAACACCTTTGATTTCTGAATATTGACTTTATATCCAGCTGTTTTGCTAAATTTGCCTTTCAGGTTGAGCAGGTTTTTGGTGGAGCCTATTGGGTTATCTATGTACACTATCACGTCATCTGCAAATAATGACCACTTTACTTCCTCCTTTCCAATTTGGATACCTTTGATTCCTTTTTCTTATCTGATAGCTATGGCTAGAACTTCCAAAATGATGTTGAACAGAAGTGGAGAAAGTGGACAGCCTTGTCTTGTTCCTGATCTTAGGGGGAAAGCTTTTAGTTTTTGTCCATTGAGTATGATGTTGGCTTCAGGTTTTTCATATGTGGCCTTTATTATGATGAGGTATGCTCCCTCTATTCCCATTTTGCTGAGCATTTTTATCATAAACAATTGCTGTATTTTATCAAATGCTTTTTCAGCATCTATTGATTGGTATGATCATACAGTTTTTGTGTTTCATTTTGTTTATGTAGTGTATTACATGTATTGATTTGTGAATATTGAATTCCTAGGATGAAACCCATTTGATCATAGTATATGATCTTTTTAATCATTGCTGGATCCAGTTGGCCAATATTTTGTGGAGAATTTTAGCATCTATGTTCATCAGAGATATTGGCCTGTAGTTTTCTTTCTTAGTTGTCTTCACCTGGTTTTGGGATTAGAATAATATTGTCCCCATAGAAAGAGTTTCGAAGTTTTCCCCCTTGTTGGGGTTTTTGGAATAGGTTGTGAAGGATAGGAGTTAATTCTTTCCTAAATGTTTGGTAAAATTTGCTTGTGTATCCATCCAATCTGAGAGTTTTGTGTGTGCTGGGAGTGTTTTGATTTATTGCTTCAATTTCACTAGTTGTTATTGATCTATTCAGGATTTCTGTTTCTTTTGGACTCAGTTTTGGTAGATTATACATTTCCAGAAACTTGTCCATTTCACCCAGGTTGTCAAAATTCTTGTCACATAGTTTTTTGTAGTAATTTTTTGCAATTATTTATCTTTCTGAGCTATCAGTTGTGATTTCTCCTTTTTCATTTCTGATTTTGTTTATTTGGGTGCTGTCTTTTTTCTTGATGGGTCTGATTAAAGGCCTATCCATTTTGCTTATTTTTTCAAAGAACCAGCTCTTGGATTTATTGATTCTTTGAATTGTAGTTTTAGCCTCTAAGTCATTTAATTCTGCTCTGATCTTGATAATTTCATTTCTTCTACTAGCTCTGGACTTTGTTTGTTGTTGCTCCTCTAGTCCTTGCAGCTTTATGTTTAGCTTCTTCTGGCCTTTTTAGGTAGACCTGTATTGCTATGAATTTCCCTCTAAGGACTGTCTTTGCTGTTTCCCTAGGTTTTGGGCTGTTGTGTATTCATTGTCATTTGTTTCCAGAAACTTTTCAATTTCTTCTTTGACCTTATTGTTAACCCATTCATTACTTAATAGCATATTATTCAGTCTTCATGAATTAGAATTTTTTTTTTTTTCCTTGAGGTTGGTTTCTAGTTTCAAGCCATTGGGACTTGAGAAGATGCTTGATATGATTTCAATCGTCTTGTCTTTGTGGAGGCTTATTTTGCATCCCACCATGTGGTCTATCTTTGAGAATGTTCCACGTGCATTTGAAAAGAATGTGTATTTTGCTTCTTTGGGTAAAAGGTTCTTTATATATCTGTTCAGTCCATGTCATCTAGAGTATTGTTCAATGCCACAATATCCTTGGTGATTTTTGCTTGGAGGATCAGTCCATTATTAATAATGGAGTACTAAAATCTCCTACTATTAGTGTGTAGCTGTTGATGTCCTTCTTGAAGTCCTCCAAGATTTTTCTTATATATTTGGGTGCTCCTATGTTGGGTGCATATATGTTTACAAGGGTTATATCTTCTTGATGAATTGTTTCCTCAAGTATTATGAAATGTCCTTCTTTGTCTCTGTTTATGGCCTTCATCATAAAATCTATTTTGTCTGAAATAAGTATTGCTTCCCCAGCCTTTTTTTTTCATGACAATTTGTTTGAAATATATTTTTTCATCCCTTTATTCTCAGTCTTTGTCAATCTTTTGTTCTCAGGTGGGTCTCTTGTAGACAGCATATATATGGGTGATGTTTTCTTATCCGTTCAGCTATTTTATATCTTTTGATTGGTGCATTTACTCCATTTGTGTTTAAGGTTATTATCGACAGATACTTATTCATTGATACTTTTCCCCTTTGTACCTGTGTTCCGCTCTGTCTCTCTCTGTTTCTTCATCTTTTTAAATCAGTCCCTTTAGCATCAATGCTGGTTTGGTGGAAATGTATTCTTTTAGTCTTCTTTTGTCTGGGAAACTCCTGATTTCACCTTCCATTTTGAATGAGAGTCTTTCTGGGTAGTTTTTCTTGGTTGCGTGCCTTTGTTTTCCATTATTTGGAATATTTTTTGCCATTCTTCTGCTTGTATTATTTCTGTTGAGAAATCATTTGATAACCTCATTGGAGCTCCCTTATATGTTATTAGTTGTTTCTCTCTTGCTGCTTTTAGGATTCTCCCCTTGTCTTTGAAATTTGCCACTTTAATTATGATGTGTCTTGAACTGGGTCTGTATGGTTTCATCTTCATAGGGACCCTTTGTGCTTCCTGAACTTGAGTGACAATTTTGCTCATCAAGTTAGGGAAGTTTCCTATCAGTACTTTTTCAAACAGGTTTTCTATCCCTAGCTTCTCTTCTCCTTCTGGTATGCCTATGATATGGATATTATTGTGTTTCATATTGTCCTGCAGCTCTCTTAAAACCTCTTTATTCTTTTCAGTCTTTTTTCTTTTTTTGTACTGTCTTGGAATATTTTTCTACATTGTCCTCCAGCTTGCCGATCCAATCTTCTGCTTCCTCTAGACTATTTTGGTTCTTTCTACTGTATTCTTAAATTCAGAAATTGTATTCTTCCTTTCCCTTTGGCTTTTATTGATAGATTATATGTCTTTTTTACCATTGGTGTAGTTCTTACTAACTTCCTTGTAGCTTCCTTGGAGTTCTTCATAGTTCCCCTGGAGTTGTTTGTAGTTTTCTTTGAGCTCACTGAGCTCATTGAGTTTCACTATCACCATTATTTTGAATTCCATATATGATGGTTTGCTTGGCTCTATTTCACTTAGTGATCTTTCAGGGGATTCCTCCTTTTCTTTCGGTGATGGACTGTTTCTTTTTCTCCCCATATTTAGGTGTGTCTTATTGTTTGCTTTTGCCTTTTAGATTGTTTTTTTTGTTTGTTTGTTTGTTTTGAGTTCCTGTCTTTGTGGTGTGACCGTCTGCCATGTACAGTAGAGATGCACTTTCTTTACTTCCTGGATTCACCTCTGGTGACATCCGATCATTCCATAGCCTGGGCCTAGTCAGACTGTTGGAGCCAACCATAAATCCAATGTCTTTGTGCCCTTCAGTTTTTAATCCAATCAATCTGTTCTCAGCTATCAGGTGTGTTCCACTGGGCAGGACCAATTTGCTCTGTTGTAAACCAATCAATCCATGATCAGTGGTCACCTTAGGCACCACTGAGCAGAGCCAGACAATTCAGTTGTAAAGGGAGTAATCTGTGATCAGCCTCTAGGCTCAAACACTGCTGGGTGGGGTAGACTGATTCCTTTGTAAGTTAATGAATGTGCAGTCAGCCACTAGACTCAGGTGTTGCTGTGTTAGATAGAATGAGTCAGTTGTAATTCAGTGAATCTGTGGTCAGCTGCCAGCCTCAGGTGGCACAAACTGATTCAGTTGTAAATTAATGAATCTGTCATCAGGCATCAGGCTCAGGCACTACTGAGTGGGGCATATTGATTCTAGTGGGTGGGGCTATGAGGTTCCCTTTGGTGGAAGCTGGTTGGTGCAGCATAGTCTGCCTGGAGTGTGAGGGATGAGTCAGCTCTGGGACCTTGCGGGCTGCTCCCTCATTTCTCTCTGGTAAGCCACTGCTCCATGCTCTTCTTAAGCGTCCCTAGTTCACTCTGACCTCCCTCTGCTGGAGCCCAGGGTAAGTGGATGCTAATGTATAGTATTTTCGTTTGTGGTCTCTTTAGTAATTCTCTGTCTCCAGTGCTCTTAGGCTAGCAAACCCCATGGCTTTTTTGCTTTTCACAGCTGGATACTGTTTGGCTCCCAACTTTGTTGCTGTAGGCTGGGAAGCCCAGCTTGGGGTTTAGAACCCACACTTCTCAGGTGGAGTCCCTGTCTCTGTCCCTTTGGCTGCAGCCAAAATTCCTACCAGTCATGGTGTGATGAAGTGACCTCTTCTGTTCTGTTTATGGTTATAAGGCTTCTTTCAAGCTGGTGTTCTGTTGGTTATTCCAGATGATTTTCCCCCCCGATTAAGTTGTAATTCCAGATTGGTCCTGAGAAGAGATTGATGTAGCTCTACTTACTCCTCCAACATCTTGGTCCCTTGTCCAAGTGTATCATTTCTTACAGTAAATCATAGTCAGAATTTTAAAAGGCTATTTGCTTGAATGTTTGCTGATATGTGAGAAGACCCATGGCATTCACAAAGCAATATTTAATGCTCTTTCTACAGGAAAGTATCCCAGATTATCTTTTTATTTTGATAATTCTGTATATTCTTACTTTGTAGGGCTTTTCATAAACTTTATGTCCAAGTTGGTATATTTATACAAAGCAATACCATTAAAAATCTTTTGGAATGAAGAGTTACAATTATAATCTCTTACAGTAGGTAGCAATTTTAAAGTATGATTCATGGATTCATATTACAGATTCATATCCAGTTATAACAGGAGTATTTATAATGTGCATATCATTACATATAAAACCTGTAAATACTTTCAGATATTATTTCAGTATCAGTCTCAACAATTGTACTTTCCTTATCAGTTTTTAATAGTAGTAATGCTTTTTTGTTGCTGCTATTGGTTTAATTCTCAAAAGTAGGTGGTGGAACAGAAGAGAATTGACAATAGTAGTTCCCAGTAAGCCAGGGCCCAAAAGATCTTTCTGTGAGCAAAGAAGAATAAAAGATAGTTGAGATTTTCTTTATTCAATAGTAGAGAGAGCTCTTGTTTGGCCTTTGTATCAATACTACCTGGATTGGGCAAGTCAGAAGGAATGAACGGTAGGTGATTGTAATGGAGAGCCCTTAAGAGCCCTAAATGTCCTTTGGCCAGTAACTGCTTTGGTGGTAGCATGGGGCAGGCCCAGCTTCAAGGAGCACCATTCACATTGTCCTGTGGTGAGTGTGTCTGCATCTGAGAAAGTGTGATTAGATGACCTGATCTCTTCAATGTCCTTTCCAGCTTCATTGTTTAAATACAAGCCAGATATATTGTTCATGTGTGAGGGAATGGAGTGGTAGGTAATTTCAGACACAGCAGTTGGAAATTGTGAACACAAAACAAAAGAAAGACACAAAAAATAATTGAAAGAATGTGAAGAATTAGGCAGATCTGGTATAAAAGATTATTTACCTATTATGTCTGTAAAGAAAACATATTGCTTTGGTACAAGTTAGTTACAATTAAAAGGAAGAACTTTTTAAAGAAGCTTTTAAATATAGTTTAGATTCAGGTTTTACATGAAAAAAAGTCAGTGCCATTGAGATAGATTAGGAAGCTTAGATTGTTGGTTTGGGAGGGCTATTAAGATTTTTATAAATGAGAAGGGAAAAAGAGCAAGTACCTCCATGGCTTGTATACCTGCATATTTTGGGGTGGATCACTTATTTGTTAATAAGAGTTTAGGTAGGTAAGTAAATAGGTGAGAAGGCATTCAGGTAGTCAAATAATCAAGTATCCAGGAGCCTGCACTCTGGTATCAGTTATGCTGGCTGTGTTTTGAAACTCACTTCTATCTGTGATCTTGGGCAAATGATTAAATCTTCTCTTTTTCTTAGCTTTTGGTTTTTGTGTGTATAATGGAGATTATAATATTACTTTTTAAAAATTATTGTAGAAATAGTCAATCTGAGTTAAGCACTTAGTTCACTAATGTAAAGGTGTGAGTTAGCCATTATTATGTATGATTTGGCTTCTGGAAACCTTTATAACCTACCTAAAGCATTGAAAGACTCGTTTGATATTCAAAATTGCTGCAGAATTCTCCTATCTTTTTAAAGTGTGTGGCTAATATGTTTTAAATGGGCAAAGGGACTTGGAATATATATCATGTGGCTCTGACTTTTGTCTTACGATAGATGACTTTGATATTAATATACATGTGTTGCATATGTCCTATGGAAAAACACAGGACCAACCTCAAGTTTTTTAAAAAATTTTTAGTCTAGACTATAAAGCTCCTTTTAATTATAGTTACACTATATTATATTATATTAGCTATATATAATATAGATATACTATATTATATTAGTTTCAGGTGTATAACAGTGATTTCACATTTATATGTACTTTATGATGTGATCACATAAGAATTCTAGAAACCATCTATCACCATACAAAGTTATTGCAATATTATTGACCACATTCCCAATGCTGTACATCTCTGTGCCTTATTTGTGTTATAATTGTAACTTTGTACCTCTTAATCTTAACCCTTCCATTTTCCCATTCCCCCTCCCCAATGCCCAACTCTCTAGCAACTATCAGTTTGTTCTCTGTATCTATTAGTCTGTTTGTTTAGTTTAGTTTATTTAGTTTTTAAGATTCCACATATAAGTGAAATAAATATTTGTCTTTCTCTGGTTTATTTCGCTTGGCATAATACCCTCTAGGTCTATCCATATTATTGTAAGTGGCTAGATTATTTTTCAAAATTGAAATTTTATTTCACTGAAAAGAAAAATAGTGATCCAACGCTTTGTGTCCACCTGCCACAAGCCATTGGGCCAAAGACTCAGAAGCTGTGACACTTACCAGGGTCATTTCCAAATCCAACACCCACTAGAAGCAGGAGGTGGGAAGGCAGCATAGCCCCCAGCACTGTTTCTGCACACAGTGAGACCTGCTAGGAGAAAAGAATATGAATGGGAAGTCACAGAAGTATTGAAGGACCAGAAGAACAGGAAAATGGGCAGGAGAGAGAAAAGGAAGAAGTGGTCAGAATTTAGCAAGAAAGTAAATTAAGCTCCACAGTTCCTAAGGGATTAAATGCATAGAGCCAAGAATAGCCCAGAAACTGGGTACCATGAAGGGTATATTCTCATGCACAACCACAGCTTGGAATTTCAGCCCACACACATCCTTCCTCAAGCTTTAAAGGCTGAATACTGCACCTAGTCCACATACTGTTCTGGTTCATATCAGGCCATATTGTACAGGGAGTTCCAGGTAGCTGCCAAAGCTTGGGAGAACTGACTGTCATGCCTGTAACTGTAGCCCTCTGCAATAGTGGAGACAGGTGCTGTAGTGTGGTGCAGGGGGCTCCAATCCAGCCCATGATATGAAATAGAAGCTGCAATAACAGCAGCAGCCTGTGTTCTGGACTTGTGGCAGCTAGGACAGGGCCTGCTCTGTGTAATTATATGCAGAGGCAGCTGTAGCCGCCACTACCTAATGGGACTGGGCAGCAAGGAGTGCTTGTAGTTGGCATGAAGAATTCAGTATGCATTATTGTAATATAATGAATCCCCATAGCTTCTGGTATAAGGTGTACACACTATTTCATATTGCTAATTATATTGCTTGGTAAAATCAGCCACTGGCCCAAAATGATCTATCGCACATTCTTTGGACCAGTCCTCCTGTTTTCCACACCGATAGCAGCACTCTGGTGTCCCATCCCAGGCACAGTCCTAAGCCAGCTGATGAACAACTGCATGTGCATTTGTTTGCCTTGAAACTCCTCTGTGTTGTCAAGGCCCCCGATGGCCTGCACTGCATCAACATACTGCATGGGCACAAAGGCATAATCTTTCAGATGTCATATTCATGACTTCTCAAACTTGACCTGAAGCTGTGGGCTGATGTTGCCCACATGTAACTTTGTGGAAATTTTGCTCTTATTCTTGTTGGTTTCCACATTGGGGTTCACCAGGTGCATCTATAGTGGTACAGGTTGCATATAGCATCCTCTGGTGCTGCTTTGTTCTCTATGTGCACAAAGCCATAGTTCTTAATGATGTCACATTCCAGCACCTTCCCATACTGTGTGAAGAGAGTGCTCTGTGGCCTCCTGAGAGAGGCTTGCTGTGAACAGCTTCACTATCTTGACACTGCCCACTGGGAAATCAGCAGTAACTCCTCCTCATAGCACAAATGCTTCTGACCACAAATGCCAACATTTTGAAGAAGGCTTCTGGAAGTCTTGGGACTTAAGGGTAAACCACCCATATGGGTTCTTGATTTTGTGCAGCAAAGAATTTATGTGTAAGCCAGTAGAGTTTAAAGTAAAAGTGAGTTTGTGAAGTGGTGAGACAGAAGAGTAGGCTTCTCTAGGCAGAACCACCACCTCCTTGTAGCAGAATTTGCTTGCTTTATTGAGATTCATTTAATGGGGTAGCGTTTGGGATCTTCTCAGGAAAGGGATGGAAATTTAGCCATTTTGTTCCTATGTGGGCTTTCCTTTTCGATCATTATGGTATGGGATATGTCATTTGGCATGTTAATGTATTACTGTGAGTTATATTGAGTCTAGGGGTTACTTAGAAACCATGTTAGATTGAGATGGCCTCTGCCAGTTTTAAGCCATAAGTCCAGTGGATGGTAGTCTTACTTCCTGTTGACAGTTTCTGTAGCTTTTACCAATTGTTGCCACATACCCTATTTAATTTTCATTCTTTCCTATGTCTGAATAATATTACATTGTAATATATATCTATCTCTCTATATATCTCAAATCTTCTTGAATCATTCACATATCAGTGGACACCTAGGTTGCTTCCACATCATAGCTATTGTAAATAATGCTTCAGTGAACATAGGGGTATGTACATGTATGTACGTGCATATATCTATATATATATGACATATATATGTCTTTATATATGTGTGTGTGTGTGTGTGTATATATATATATATATACATATATATATATATTTGTATTTTCAAATGCATGTTTTTGTTTTCTTCAAATAAATGTCCAAAACTGAAATTGCTGAATTGTATGGTAGTTCTGTTTTTAATTTTTTACAGAATCTCTTACTGTTTTCCATAGTGGCTGCACCAATTTATGATCCCAACAACAGTTCACAAGGGTTCCCTTTGGTCTACATCTTTATCAACACTTTTTTCTTGCAAAGATTCTTAGTTTAAAGCCAATGTTTCCAAGGATCTTTTAGCTTTCTAATTAAGTAAGATAAAAGATAAGAACGTACCTATTGCTGTATTGAGTAGGTACTTGGTAATTTATTGCTGTTACTATTAAAAACTTTTACCTTTGGGTTACTATTAACATGACTAAAAGAGTACTTTTAAAATATATTTTGTAATTCCTGAAATGTTTCTCATTTTATAAAGAAACCTGATTGTCACAGGAAAGTGCATTAGTAATTTTGCCTCACAGAATTTGGGAGGTAAGGTTGGAGGTCAGGCAGGGAGCAAAAAGGCCTTTTATGAGTGGATGAGTATTTAGCAAACACAGAAAATATGATAAAGACATGTTTTTGCAATGTATGGAAGTGTTAGCATTAAGAATACATTGCAGCCCTGGCTGGTGTGGCTCAGTGGATTGAGCACTGGCCTGCAAACCCAAGTGTTGCTTGTTCAATTCCCAGTCAGAGCACATAACCAGGTTGCAAGCCAGGTCCTCAGCCAGGTACCTAGGTGGAGGCAGGTGAAAGGCAACCATTCATTGATGTTTCTCTCCCTTTCTTCCTCCCTCCCTTCCCCTCTCTCTAAAAATAATGAATAAAATCTTAAAAAAAAATAAAAATAAAAAGAATACATTGCATTCAAGAACCTAAATAACTCCCATTAGAATAAGCTGTTTTTAGTTGAGGAATTTATCATTTTGTGGCCATCGTGGTCATTTATGGAAAGTGACTGTTTTTACTAGTGACAATATTAAATAGAAGCTGAAGAAAGAGTAAGGATCTGAGTGTAACAATATCTACCAAAAGTATGTAACTGTGGTTTGTATTAACCTATTTAAACTTCACTTGACAATCAGAAAGAACCCAGATATCCTTCCCTCCTCCTGTAATTTCCTAGTTTTTGTTATCCATAAAACTCTGCTTCTCTATTGAGTTGATCTTGTTTTGTGATATGAGGGAGTTTGGTATTCATAGCAGAGAAGGAAGAAAGAACAGTAAAAGAAAATTGAAAAAACCATCTATGATTGGATTCAGTTATGGTAGTAATTTCCCTATTATTGCCTTCACTTTTTTGCCTTGCTTTATAGAAATTTAATCATAATTTGAAAGTGCAGAAGTTGAAAGTTTTAATTATCTTTCCTTGAAAATGGGTAGATTACATTTAGTAAAATGTTTCATACTTCGATATGCAGCATACAATATGAGATTTTAATCATGTTTTTTGATAGTTTTGGCTTACCAAATTGCTTTCTTGGATAAAAATCTTGGAGAAAGACAAAATCTCATCAGGTGGGAGCATTTTTCCCAAGGGTAGGTGGTAGTTCAGATACAAGATAAAGACTTCAAACCACCATAACAGAAGTTTCTTTTGAAAAGAAAGAAAAAAAAAAAAAAAAAAAAAAGGAAGGAGAATGAAAAAGAAACTTCTTTTGTTGTGTCTCATTTCCTCCAACCCGACCCTGTTCCTTGCCCTGCTTAAACTGTCTGGGGTTGGCAGTAAATGTCCTGCTGTTGAAGCATTGGCCTTAGGTTTAATATGATGGAAGGTTGTGGCAGTCAGAGAAGAAGGTCTTTATTGTGTTTTCAAAGTGGCTTTTTAATGACTTGTAATTCCAGCACATGCAAGAGCTGTAAAGTCTGTAAGTATGGTGACGGAACAGCTGGAGAGGCCATTTATTAAAGGGCTGCCCTGGCTCTCCAAGGGGGGCTCTCATTCTGGAACTCCTGTTCTTTGTGTTTTATAACTGGAGGTAAAAATACCTGAAGAGTTGCCATTCTTTCTCTGATAGATTCCCCCCAGCATGGAACATTAGGTAAAACAATTGGAAGACAGTTACCTTTGTTAGGTTCATGGAGAAATTTCACCTGACATGGGCTGCACACGTTGGATATAATCAGAAGAAGGTGATGCAGTCCAGCCAGTGAACTGTTTGTTTATTTATTTAGTCATATTTCTGGCTTGTTTTATTTTTAATTTTTTGATTTAATCTTTATTGTATTTTTTTCTATTACCATTTAGTCCCCTTATACCCCTTTTCCCTAAGCAGTCACTATATCTTTGTCCATGAGTCCTTTTTCCTGTCTGCTCAGGCCTCCCAGCCCCTAACTGCCACCCCTACCCATTCCTGGCTTATTTAAAAAAAACAAAAGAAAAGATCTGAAGAAATTAGAAAGGAGATTTTTTGAAAAATGGAGAAGGTTTCTCTCTTCTTTGTTTGGATACCATACTAAACACAAGTGGTTTTTCAATTTTTATTTATTTTTTATTTTCTAATAAAAAAACCATTTTTTACTTTGAAAACATTTTAAATTTATAGAAAATTGAAAGAATAGTATAATGAAACTCCCATTTAGCCTTTACCTAGATTCTCCGATTATTAACATTATGACCTATTGACTTTCCTTTTTTTCTTTTTCTTTTTAATTTAATCTTTATTGTATTTTTTCCATTACCATTTAGTCACCTTATACCCCCAGGATGATAGCTAGTTGGGAGCGGGGGTGAGATTAGCCGGTGGAGGGATTGAGCAGAAAGGAAAATAGTCTCATGGGCATGGACAACAGTGTGATGATTGCTGGGCAGGGGGGCAGTGTTGGGGGATTAAATAGTAAAGGAAAAAATTCAATAAAGGTTAGATCAGGCTTTAAATTAAATAATTCCTTAGTTGCCTTAGCTGAGGGTCATGAATAGATAGGTCTCTATCATTGCAGAGTTGGTTGTTATTAATAACTGCCAAAACTTGGCATTTTCATTTACTTGAATTGTTTCTCAATAATTTCCATGAGCCTCCTTCAAGAGAGCTGCATTGCCTATTTAGTACATTATTGTTTCTTAGTCTAAGCCACATGACCTTTATGTAATTGTCCCATCTGTCATCTTTAGACCCAAATTCAAAGATGTGATTTAACATGATTTTGCACAACTAGCTTTACCATGCTATAGGGATACCTTAACAGTTGTTTGTACGCTTCCCTTGAGTGCTTTCTATATGCTAATCACCATTCTAAGCACTTGACATGTTTTAATGCATTTAAACCACAAAACTGAGGCTTGGAAGCCAAGAAACATGAGCATAGTTGCCATGTTTAAAGTTGTAGAGCCTAAATTTGATCAATCGTAGGGAATACTCTGAAGAGGAGTTTTGACATGAAGCAAATTTTAATTTCCCATGAGTTCATCTTTTAGCTGCAGAGATTGCTTCATGAAATTGGTATTACAGCTGAGAAAGCCTTTGATATACTCTTGCCCCATTTGTGGATCATATTCCTCTGATCTACCTATTGGTTTGGGCTTCCCCTACAGCCTTCATTCAGAAGGTGATGGGTTTTCCTCATAGGTGGATTTATCATCCATAGCTGGAATTGAGGGAAGAGCTGTGAAACATTTAGGAATCTTTAACTTCACATACATACTTGCTTAAAATAAAACAGACCCTCATGGATCTGGGTTTTACATTGTTATGTCATCAACTATTTCCTTGCTACCAGAATTTTTCCCGTTTGGTTTTGCATGGGAATTTATGTTTAACAGAGCTGAGCTGCAATATCAAGCTTTCCCAGAAGGTGCCACCAAATAACAAATGGTGTCCTCCAGTTTGAAGATTTCTTCTTTTTGAATCTTCTAGTTATATTTTATAATTTCATTTTTTACTATCTTTAGGATATTCAAAATGTAGGCTGTGCTCTCTTTGAATTAGGAGATAGTATAATGATATAGGTAGAGAGAGGATAGTTTTCTTTTGATGTCTATGTAATTATTTAACCAAGTTTGAGAAATTGTTCTCAGTGGGTAACAATTTATGACTGTAAACTTTCAAGGCAGTGCCAAGGTTCACAAAGAAAAATCACCCCTAAGAGGCTTCTTTGGGTCACTGGAGGTGACTGCACAGTGAGATGTTCCCAGATAAAGTCAAAGATCTGTCTATTAAGCAGGAGTAAATGGAAAAGAATTTACTAAAGTATTTGCAGATAATAGACTTTGCCTTTGAATTCAGCAAACATAGAGGATGGAAGTAGGGGATTGCTGAGATAAGGAGAAATCTTTAGAATTGGTGACACAGAGAAAATAAAAATTTCTTGCTTTTCTCAGTTATGGAAAGAAAATATATGTAAGAGGTCTTCAGATGGTACTTTAAATAAATAACAAATAATTCCTAGAGTATCCTGATTTGAATCCTTTGTGTTTACAATCATAGTATTGTTTTTTAAAAATTAAATGGTTGACCCTTTACTTTGCGGTCCTTCTATTTTTTTTTTTTTTGTAAACTATCATGTCACTTTGAGTAACTACAAATGTTTCCTTTTAAATAGTCTTTGAATACTTTAATGATGTTCAATAACATTTGAAAATATTTATGTGGTAGGTACTCCCATATATAAAATTCTGTATTAGGTGGTACTGATGGTACAAAGTTAGGCTGAGCTTTGAAGGAAAAAAAAAAAAGGATTGAATTAGTGTAGATAAGGTCTGGGTGGATAGGAGAAAGGATTCTTGATCCAAGGAAACAGCTTGGAAAAAAAGAACTGATGGCAAATGTAGGCAAGTTTGTACTGTTCTTACTAAAATGAAGAAGGATCTTATAAGTGAAGCTCTTCAGTTAATTTATCAAACTGGTTTGTCAAGAATGAAGGAAGCCTTATTGAAGTCTACTCCATGCTATGATTGTTCTGGACCTTTTCACTATTTATCCTCTTATGTAATCCATTCAATGCATGAGGTAGTTCTTATTCTTATCTTACAGATGGGGAAGTGGCAGAGCCAGAATTTGAATCCAGGTCTAATACCAAAGCCCATGCCTTTTTGTACCATACTACCAATTAAACCACCTTGAAGAGAGAAATCGCATTAAATTAAAACCACTGTGATACTGATTAAACCTTTTCAAGAAAAATCTAATTAGCAACATTAACTTTCTCACCATCTGGCTTCCTCTAATAATGGTATTACAGTTCAGTGAAAGGAGGAAAATAAGAAATGAGAAGTAGCTCAGAAACTTGCATATTTGTCTGTAAATTATGGGTGCAAAGATATCACCTAGCCATGATGTCTAAAATGCCCATCAATTCATGCTCCATATGCCTCAGTATCATTTTCTAGGAAGCAGAATTGCAGGATGTATCAAAAAGCTATAGTACTTTAGAATCTGTCCAAGGGCACTCGTTCACCACTGTACAATATTATTCAAGTGTTTCATGTACCTCAAACTAGGGGCAAGGACATGGCCAGTGTAACTGTAAGAACTTCCATTATCTAAAGGTTGTACTCATGAAGGCAGTAAGGAAGGAAGGCAGAGTTCCCTTGTCCTGGTACCTAGCCATACCTGGCCAATAAATTATCTTCCTGGGCCTAGTAGGGATAGTCTGGGGCCATGGTCCCAGAGCATACACTTGAAATCAAAAGACTATAGACAGATTGAGTTTACTGTTGATGAACTGTAAAATGTGGATTTTAATGCTAATGGTGAGATTATAGATGTGAACTGCTCCTTGGGCATTAGTTCAAGAAACCATATTAATTATGTCACAGAGAAAAACTTACCATTTGTCCAGTAATTTGTGAAATTGTATTCTGCAAAAACATGATGTTGGTAGATGTTCTTGTAAAGATCAAGAGATAAAGCTGCTGTCTAGGAATTTAGTGATTTATAACCCATGGTCACAATGTGTGTGTGTGTGTGTGTGTGTGTGTGTGTGTGTGTGTGTATGTATTTTATCCCTGCACATGTTTCCAAAATGTCATTTACCATTTGGCCTAACCTTACGTCAAACTGAAAATCAAAGCATTCTCTCTGAAGGTCTATCCTAGTTTTAAAATGTTTGTATCTGACAAATATACTCAAAGGTGACCTAATACATTTTCAGTAATATAATGTTCACTTCCTCTTTCTCATTATTTTCCAGTTTTGTTTTAATTAAAGATAAACACCAGACTTGCTGCTGATTTTGTGATGGGGCATTTGAAAGTGGTAGCTTATCTGATAATCTTAGGCCAGTCTCACTTGTCTTGCTTACCAAGCCTGCCTTCATTGGTCAACAACAAGTCCCTTCCCAACTTTTAAAGATAAGCCATGCATCTTTTTCCTTGTTTTGTGTGGTAAAACCTATGAGTCTCATAGTTTGCTCCTCAACAACTAAGGTTTGAAGGAAATAGGCACTGTCTCCTGTACTGCCCATCTCCTTATCCTCATTATACAAATTATTGTCTTATTTCATCTTGGGAAAAGCTTAAATATTTGTGACAAAGATTAGAAACCAAGAACAACTGTCTTTAATACATTTACTTCATGAATGAGAAAATCATGGGATTATTAAAGCAGAAAAATGTCAGCAACTTCATTTTAAAACTTGCACTTTACAGAGGAGCGCTTGAGGCCAAATTTTACAACTTGCCCAAGATCATGATGCTCTCATTGCCCACCCCTCTTCAAAGGTCCTAGGAAGAAGGTCCCCAATTGATATGTCATTATTATATCTAATGAGAATAGCTTACAGTCCTTCACATTTCCTAATTTCCTTCCCAAACTCTCCTCCATTTGAACATTTTAAAGTGGTTCCTAATGAGTTGTTTATGTCCATTAGACATAAGGCTGGTGTCACCTCTTGGCCCCACCTCTTAGTCTGTGCCTCTTTCTTGAATAAATGAGTGTTATATTTCATGTCCTCAGCAGAATTGTACCTGAAAGCCTTATATTATATGGGTGAAGGTAGGTGAAGCCTAAGTGAAGGTAGGGTGTAACTCTCAGTGGATATTACAGATTAATTGGCAATTTTTTTCATGAGGAATAAATTTTATTTTGTCTAGGTGGCTACCCTTTTGTCTCAATACCATTTAAAATTATACTTAACTTCTGAGGGAATTTCATGCCCTCAGATCATACCCATGTGTTGTGTATATAAGTTCTTTGGCTTCTCCATTTCCTATACTATTCTTAATATCCCCATATCTACTTTGTACCTACCAATTATGCTTCTTAACCCCTCACCTTTTCTCCCTTTCTATCCTTTCCTCCTTACAGTTGATAACCTTCCAAATAATCTCTGAAACCGGAAAAGTCAGTGCTCATGCTGCCTGTCACCTACCAGACCCAATAAGCAGAGACAGGGATTGAATCTTTATGGGTGCTTTATTCAGATGATTCTCTGAGAAGACAGCGGGTTTGTGCCCTAACAGACTGTTTTATATTCCACTATAAATGGGCTCTTTTCATAAAGAGAAGGAAGATATAGGTAAGGGGTTTGGAATTCAGGGGAAAAGTCAATGAGATAAAAGCTGCAGCATTCCTTCATACACATCCTTTGCAGAGGTCGTCTGCCCTGGGAGGAGGCCTTTGTGCCCTGGAGTCAAGGTGAGTTCCTTGACTTCAGTTCCTGGAACAGAACTCTTCTGTACATTAACCACTAAGCTTTTTAGCTGTTACCTGAAACTAAAATTTTCCAACATTTGAGTCCCTTGTCATTTCCATATCTATGATTCTGTTCCTGTTCTGGTTGTTTGCTTAGGTTGTATGTTTTGTTTTTTTAGAGTCAGTTGTTGATAGTCGTAAGTTTGTTGTCATTTCAATGCTCATAGTTTTGATCTTTTTCTTAAATAAGTCTCTTTAACTTTTCATGTAATAATGGCATGTTGATGATGAATTCCTTTACTTTGACCTTGCCTGGGAAGCACTTGATCTGCCATTCCATTCTGAATGTCAGCTTTCCTGAATAGAGCAATCTTCATTGTAGCTCCTTGCTTTTTATCACTTCAAATACTTCTTGCCACCGGCTTCTTGTCTGCAGAGTTTCTTTTGAAAAAATCAGCTTATAGCCTTAAGGGAACTCCTTTGTAGGCAACTCTCTTTTTTTCCTGCCTTTAAGGTCATCTCTTTATCTTTAACCTTTGGCATTTTAATTATAATGTATCTTGGTGTGGTCCTCTTTGGGTTCAATTTGTTTGGGACTCTGTGCTTTTTGAACTTGTATATTTCCTTTGCCTAATTAAGGAAGTTTCCTTCATAAATTTTTTGAAATAAGTTTTCAATTTCTTGCTTTTCCTCCTCTTCTAGCATCCCTGTGATTCAGACGTTGGCACTTTTGGAGATGTCCTAGAATCTTCTCATACTATTCTTGTTATTTTGAATTCTTGTTTCCTCTTTCTGTTCTGGTTGAAAATTTCTTTCTTCTTTTTGTCCCAAATCATTGATTTGAATCCCAGTTTCCTGTAGATTTTTTTTACTCTAGTTTATTTTATTGTTGGTGTATTACATTTATTCCATTTTCCCCCACTGCTCTCCCCTGCCCTACACTTCTCATCCCCCCTCATCCCACAGTCAGTCCCACATGTTGTCCGTGTCCATGGGTCATCCATGCCAGTTCCTTGACTAAACTGTTTCCCTTCTTTGCCTCTTTCTCCCCTCTGCCCACTGAGAGTCTGTTCCTTATTTCCATGTCTCTAGGTCTGTTTTGCTTGTTTGCTGGTTTGTTTGTTTATTTTGTTCATTAGTCACCTGCATTGGGTGAGATCATATGGTATTTGTCTTTCACTGCTTGGGTTATTTTACTAAGCATAATACTCTCTGGTTCTGTCCATGTTGTGGCAAAAGGTAGGAGTTTCTTCTCTCTTTCTGCTATGTAGTATTCCGTTGTGTAAATGTACCAGGGTTTTTTTGTCCATTCACCCACTGATGGGCACTTAGATTATTGTAAATAGCACTGCTTTGAAGACAGGGATACATAGGTTCTTCTGAATTGGTGTTTCAGAGTTCTTCTAGTATGATCCTAGCAGTGGAATTGCTGGGTCAAAAGGCAGTTCCATTTTTAGTTTTTTGAGGAAATTTCATACTGTTTTCTATAGTGGCTACACCAGTCTCTATTCCCAGTCTGAGGATTTTCCCCAACCTTGCTAGCACTTGTTGTTTTTTGATTTGTTACTGATTGCCATTCTGACTGGTGTGAGGTGGTATGTCATTATGGTTTTAATCTGCATCTCTCTGATGGCTAGTGATGTTGAGCATTCTTTCATATGCCTATGGACCCTTGGTATGTCCTCCTCAGAGAAGTGTCTGTTCAGGCCCTTTGCCCATTTTTTAATTGGGCTATCTGTATCCCTGGTGTTGAGTCACATAAGTTCATTATATTTTTTGGAAATCATACCCTTGTCTGAGGCATCATTGGCAAATGTGTTTTCCCATATCGTTGGTTCCCTTTTCATTTTGCTGATGTTTTCTTTAGCTGAACAGAAACTTTGAAGTTTGATATAGCTCAATTTTTTGATGTTTTGTTTCTTCCTTTATTTCCTTTGCCCTTGGAGAAGTATTAGTGAAAACATTGCTGTATGGAATATCTGAAATTTTACTTCCTACATTTTCCTCTAGGACTTTTATGGTGCAACAGCTTATGTTTTAAGTCCTTTATCCATCTTGAGTTTATTCTGGTGTATGGTGTAAGTTGGTAGTCTAGTTTTATTGTTTTGCATGCCCTTGTCCTGTTCTGCCAATACTTTGTCAAATATGAATTGACCATAGAGTCCTGGGTTTATTTTTGTCTTCTCTGTTCTGTTCCATTGATCTATCTATTCTTATAACAATGCACGACTGTTTTGATTACAGTGACCTTGTAGTATAGTTTAATATTTGGTATTGTGATTCCCCCTACTCTGTTCTTCTCTCTCAAGAAGGCTGTGGCTATTTGTGGTCATTTTTTAGCTTCATATAAATTTTTTAAAGTATTTTTCTTAGATCTATGAAATACATCATTGTTATTTTAATTGGGATTGCATTGACTATGGATTGCTTTGGGTAGTATGGACATTTTAATGATGTTAATTCTTCCCATCCATGAACACGGTATATGCTTCCATTTTTTCGTATCTTCCTTAATTTATTTCTTGAGTGTTCTGTAGTTTTCTGAGTACAAGTTTTTTATCTCCTTGGTTAAGTTTATTCCTAAGTACTTTATTTTTCTTGTTGCTGTGGTAAATGGGATTTGTTTTCTAGTTTCTATCTCTGATATTTCATTATTAGTATACAAAAATACCTTTGATTTCTGAATATTGACTTTATATCCAGCTGTTTTGCCAAATTTGCTTATTAGGTTGATGTAAGTTTTTGGTGGAGTCTATTGGGTTTTGTATGTACACTATCATGTCATCTGCAAATAATGACCATTTTACTTCCTCCTTTCTAATTTGGATGCCTTTGATTCCTTGTTCTTGTCTAATTAACCCATTCATTACATAATAGTATATTACTCAGTCTCCATAAATTAGCATGTTTATGTTTTTTTCCCTTGAAGTTGGTTTCTAGTTTTAAGCCATTGTGATCTGAGAAGATGCTTGGTATGATTTCAATTTACTTGTCTTTGTGGAGGCTTGTCTTGTGACCTACCATGTAGTCTATCTTTGAGAATGTTCCATGTGCATTTGAAAAGAATGTGTATTTTGCTTCTTTGAGGTGAAAAGTTCTGTATACATCAGTTAAATCCATTTCATCTAGAATGTTATTCAGTGCCACAATATCCTTGGTGATTTTTTGCTTGGAAGATCTGTGCATTGTTGATAATGGAGTATTAAAATCTTCTACTATTAATGTATTGCTATTGATATCCTTCTTGAAGCCCTCCAAGATTTGTTTTTATATATCTTGGGGCTTGTATGTTGGGTGCATAGATGTTTACAAGGGTTATATCTTCTTGCTGGACTGTTTCCTTAAGTATTACGAAATGTCCTTCTTTATCTGTTTATGGCCTTCATCTTAAAATCTATTTTGTCTGAAATAAGTATTGCTACCTCAGCCTTTTTTTTCATGACCATTTGCTTGAAATATATTTTTCCATCCCTTCAATTTCAGTCTGTGCCAAACTTTTGTTCTGAGGTGGGTCTCTTGTAGACAGCATATATATGGGTGACGTTTTCTTATCCATTCAGCTACTCTGTATCTTCTGCTGGCACATTTAATCCATTTATGTTTAAGATTATTATTGACAGATACTTATTCATTGATACTTTTCCCCTTGGTATCTGTGTTCTTCTCTGTCTCTCTCTGTTTCTTCATCTTTTTAAAGCAAACCCATTAGCATCCCTTGCAATGCTGGTTTGATGGAGATATATTCTTTCAGTCTTCTTTTGTCTGGGAAACTCCTGATTTCCCCCTTCATTTTGAATGAGAGCCTTTCTTGGTAGAATATTTTTTATTGCAAAACTTTGTTTTCCATTACTTGGAGTGCTTTTATTGTCATTCTCTTTCGGTTTATAGTGTTTCTGTTGAGAAATCATTTGCTAACCTTATTGGCACCCCCTTATATGTTATTAGCTGTTTCTCTCTTGCTGCTTTTAGGATTCTCTCCTTGTCTTTGAAATTTGCCATTTTAATTATGATGTGTGTTGGAGTGGGTCTGTTTGGTTTCATCTTCATTGGGACCCTTTGTGCTTCCTGACTTGAGTGACATTTTGCTCATCAAGTTAGGGAAGTTTTCTATCAGTACTTTTTCAAACAGGTTTTCTATCCCTAGCTTCTCTTCTCCTTCAGGTATGCCTATGATATGGATATTATTGTGTTTCATGTTGTCCTGCAGCTCTCTTAAAACCTCTTTATTCTTTTTCAGTCTTTTTTCTTTTTTTTGTACTGTCTTGGAATATTTTTCCACATTGTCCTCCAGCTTGCCGATCCAATCTTTTGCTTCCTCTAGACTTATTTTGGTTCTTTCTACTGTATTCTTCAATTCAGAAATTCTGTTCTTCATTTCCTCCTAGCTCTTATCAATAGTTTCTATGTTGTTTTTACTGCTGGTATAGTTCTCAGTAAGTTCCTTGTAGCTTCCTTGGAGTTCTTCATAGTTCTCCTGGAGTTGTTTGTAGTTTTATTTGAGCTCACTGAGCTCATTGAGCTCCTCTATCATTATTTTGAATTCCATATCTGATAGTTTGCTTGCCTCTATTTCATTAGCCAGCTTTCAGAGGATTCCTCCTTTCTTTTGGTGATGAACTGTTTCTTTTTCTCCCCATTTTTAGGTTTCTCCCCATTTTTAGGTGTCTCTTCTTGTTTGCTTTTGCCTTTTAGATTGGGCCCTTTTTGAATTCCTGTCTTTGTGGTGTGAACTTCTATCATGCAGAGGTGCACTTTCCTTACTTTCTAGATTCACCTCTGGTGCTGTCAGATCATTCCATAGTCTGGGCCCAGTCAGCCTGTTAGAGCCAACCAGAATCCACCGTCTTTGTGCCCTTCAATTTTTAATCCAATTGATCTCAGCTATCAAGTGTGGGTACCTCTGGGCAGGACTGATTACCTCTGTGGTAAATCAGTCAATCTGCAATCAATGGTCACCTTAGGCACCTCCTGGCAGAGCAGTTAATTCAGTTGTAATCCAGTCAACCTGTGATCAGCCACCTGGCTCATGTGCTTCTGAGCGGGACGAATTGATTCTGTTGTAAATCAATAAATCTGTGACCAGTGGTCATCTTTGGTACCACTGGGCAATGCCAATTAATTTAATTGTAATCTAGTGAAACTGTGGTGAACCACCAGGTTCAGGAGCCACTGGGAGAGACAGATTTATTCAGTTGTAATCCAGTAAATCTATGATCCAACACCAGGTTCAGTGGCTGCAGGGTGGGACAAGATTGATTCAGTTGTTAACCAATGAGTTTGCGATCCGACGCCAGGCTCAGGCACCACTGCGGGGGACAGCTTGCTTCCAGTGGGTGGAGCTAAGAAGACCCCTCAGGTGGAAGCCGGTTTGGTGGCATAGTCTGCCTGCAGTGTGAAAAATGAATCAGCACTAGGACTCTCATTTCTCTCCTCCAAGCCACTGCTCCAAACTCTCCTTAAGCATCTCTAGTCCACTCTGCCTTCCCTCTGCTGGAGCCTGGGTAAGTGGATGCTAATGTATTTTAATCTGTGGTCTCTTTAGTAATTCTCTGTCTCTGGTGCTCTCAGGTTAGGAAACCCCATGTATTTTTTGCTTTTCACAGCTGGATGCTGCTTGGCTCCCAGCTGTGTTGCTGTAGGCTGTGAAGCCCAGCTGAGGGTTTAGAATCCACCCTTTTCAAGTGAGCCCCTGTCTGTCCCTTCAGCTGCTGTAGCTGCTGCAGCTGATGGAAACCCAGCCAGCCCTCTGATGTCTCCACAATTCCTACCAGGTGTGAAGTGCTCTCTTCTTTTCTGTTCTTGGTTATTAAGGCTTCTATTCACCTGGTGTTCAGTTGGTTATTCCAGATGATTTTTCCCAATTAAGTTGTAATTCTAGATTGGTCCTGTGAGAAGATTGGTATAGCTCCACTTACTCCTCTGCCATCTTGGTCCAGTCTTCAAAATTTTTTTTCTAATTTCACTTAATGTAACCTTCATTTCTTCTTCTTCTTCTTCTTCTTCTTCTTCTTCTTCTTCTTCTTCTTCTTCTTCTTCTTCTTCTTCTTCTTCTTCTTCTTCTTCTTTACTCAGTGAGTTCTCTGAGCATCCTGATCATGGGGCCTTTATTTATTTATTTTTTAAAATTGTTGTTGTATTAGATCCATCCCCTTTTTGCTTTGAACTCTGCATCTGATAGTTTAGCTATCTCTGTTTCGTTTAGTTCTTTTTCTAGAGTTTTGCTCTGTTCTTTCATTTGGGCCATATTTCTTTGTCCTAAATTTGGCAGCCTCCCTGTGTTTGTTTCTGTGCTTTAAGTAGATCTGTCTTGACCTCCTGACTTAGCACACCTGTTAAGTTGTATGGGGTGGAGTGTTGAGTATTCACTATGGCAGTGCAACCTGCTTCACCACATTGTGGCTTTGTAGGAGAAGGGATTGGAAAGGGGACAGTGCTGGGAGGTTTGCCTAGCACTCTTCCTGTTTCCAGTCATGTCACCTACTTTTTGTATATGTGACTGGCACCCTTCTCATTGTTGCCCTGGTGGTGATTCCCAGAGTGGATTGGGTTGTGTACATTCTAAGTCCATGTGGGCCATTTAAATGGATTCTTCTGAGAAACAAGCAGCTTCTTTTGCCACCCCAACCCCAGCTGGTTTGTACAGCCAAAAGTTATGACATTTTATCTTTCTGGCACTGGAATTTTGGGCTTTACATTCTGGCCAGAGGCTGGGATCACTTATTCCAAAGGTATCCCTCCCAGTTTTTATCCACCAAGTGTGAATGTGGTACAGCTTCTGCTGCTGCTGCCTCCCTGTGCCACACTGAGTCCTCTCTGCACTGACTCCAGGTCTCTGCCCCTCCTACCTGACTGTATGAATGTGGCTTCTTTAAATCCTTGGTTTCAGACTTTTCTGGCAGTTCTGGGTGTTTTTTTGTTTGTTTGTTTTAAATATTATTTATTATTTTCAGAGAGAGGGGAAGGGAGAGAGGCAGAGAGGGAGAGAGACATCAACATCAATGTAGGGTTGCCTTTCACCTGCCTCCTGCCACAGACCTGGCTGGAGACCTGGCTTGCAACATGATTATGTGCCCTGGCTGGGGAATCGAACCAGCAACTTTTGGGTTCACAGACTGGCACCTTATCCACTGAGCCACCAGCCAGGGCTGTTTGTTTGTTTTGAAGTTAGTTGTTATTCTTGTGGTTGCATGAAGAGGCAAAGCATATCTCCCTATGTCTCCATCTTAGCCAGAAATCCTAATTGGCAAAAATTTTAATAGACTTTGTGCCCTGGTCCTCCTTCATTGTCTCTGGGAAATTAACAAGGAGAATAGTATGACTAAATATATTTAAAAGCGGGGGTTATTAGGCAACAGAAAATTACACATTTAGGTATCTAATGAATCAAAAGTCTTAATATTGCTTAATGATTAAAAACATGGAAAAGGCTTATAAAACCTCCAATACAAATGAAGCCTTTCCTTGGACAAGCTGATATTCTTAACAGATGAAATCTACATCCATTTATTCTGTAGTTCTTCAGTATCTGCCTCCTTGCCCTGAGTTGTTCTGCTGAATCTCTCTAAATATGTATCAAGGCAACCTTCATACCAAATAGCCAGCTGCTTGCACATATACTCCCCTGATGCTCTTCAGACTCTAGTTTCTTCGTTTTTCTTCCCTCTACTGAGAAATATCTCAAAAGCTCCCTTATTCATCAACCCACTGCAGTCTGGCTTTTGCTCTTGGAAACTATTCTTAAAACTATCACTGGAAAAGGCCACCAGTGCCTTCCAGATTCTAAATGTAGAAACCATTTTCTAAGCATTAGTTTTCCCTTTCTGGCACCTGTAGTTTGCTTTTCTGTTCTATTTCTTGACTCTATTATACAAATCCTGATCCCTTTAAGAGCACTCTGCCAGTCTTGTCTGCCAGCTGATCATCCACCACCTGTAAGCTGGCCATCACCAGTCTCCTTTTCTATTATATAATTTTCTGCTGGACAGTCACCTATTACTTGCTTCTTCTTTTTCCCAGGCCCTTTTATATATAACTATCTAAAACACAAATTCTGGAAGGAAATATGCAAATAATATGAAATACCTAGTTTAAAAGGTGCTACGGATCATTTTTAAAAAATTACCTTTAATGTAGCCATTTTTATAAAACATTTTCTTGTTACAAAACCTCAAATGCCATATGGACTAAATATCAAATTCTCTTTAGCTTTGTTTTTGTCTCTTTGTAGTATTTTATGATGGAGAATTTTAAATACACACAAAATATTCAGAATAATATAATGAACCCCCATTTTTCCATCACACAGCTTCAATAGTATAGTAATAATAATTTTTATAAAGAAGGCTTTATTTTATTTTATTTTATTTTTCCTCACCTGAGGACATACTTATTGATTCTAGAGAGAAGGGAAAGGAAGGAGAAAATGAAGGAGAGAAATATCAATGTGAGACACATCAATCGGTTGTCTCTCACATGTGCCACAGGACTGAAGCTGCAACCCAGGCATGCTCTTCTACCAGAAATTGAACCTGAAACCTTTCTGTTTATGGGACAATGTTCCAACCAACTGAGCCACACCAGCCAGGGCTCAATAGTTACTAACTGATGGCCAACCTTGTTTCAACTGTAGCACTAGCACCATGTTATCTTCCCCCAATATAATTTTTAAATAAAATCCAAGGTGTCATACTTATTACTTACACATAGATATTTCAATATGAATCTATAAAAGATAAGGGCTTTTCAAAAACAACTAACGTATCATCATACCTGAACAAATGAATAATTCTTAATGTCAAATTTTTGGGCAAATTTCCAGAAGAATCAAAATATGATTAATTTTCTTTTCATTTTCAGAGTTTATTTGAATCAGGATCCAAGTTAGGTCCATGTTGTGCTGTTTGTAAAAATATCTTATAAATTTGTGATATATAGGTTCTCCATCATCAATCATTTTTTAAATAAAAAAAAACTAGTAATAGAATTTCTCAGTATGGATTTTGCTGATAGTATCATTGTGGTGCATTTTCTGTAAATTAGAGGCATGGCCAGATTTGGGTTAGGTTTTGGTTTTGGGCAAGACAATTTTACAGGTAGAGTTGTGTTCTTTCATCAGCTGGCCTCTAAAATGACATCATTCTGTGTGTGTGTGTGTGTATGTTTAACACCCACTGATGCTCAGAGCCTCTATGCACACTTCATTAGGGGTTATGGATTGGTGGTGTTTTTGTTCCATCATTTTTCCTTCATTTATCACCTGTAAAGGGAAATTCTTTCTCCTCTATCTTTTGTTTAACTAATAGTATAGTTCATGAAGAAAAAATAAAACATGATGCAGGATTCTCCCCTGATTCCTCCTTCCTCTTTTATTTTACCAGTTTTTACCAGAATGGATTTGGTTCCCTAGCATCCTTCGACAATGACCGATGTTTTACTAAAGCATTGTTTTAAGACTTCTTTACTCTGACCTTTCCCCTCTCTTCTTTTTTTATTCTCCCTATTCTTGAGTGATTCTAAAATATTAGTAACCTTTGGTTTCTTAACTATCGTATAGTCTAATTTTATAGTATAGTCAAATATCCTTGGTACTTTATGACCTGGTTAAGGGTCATTTTTTTTTTTTTTGAAGCTTTTCTACATTATCTTCCCCACCTAAATGAACTCCTGCCCTTCCTCTGTGCTCCCTCCATTAACAGTTCATATATACTTTGATTATAGTTGTTATTCTCTCATATTAATGTTTTTCTCCTAATCAGTAGGGATATTTTTAAGGCAGATATGTTTTCTTAATTGTATGATTTCTCAGCTTTTTGCACTATGCCTGGTACTTAATTGGTGCTCAACAAATGTTTAAGTAGTACAAAGATATATTTATATTTGCATATATATATGTGTGTTTATGTGTTTCTAGTTAGGATTCTTCTTAACTAGTTTATGTATTTATGGTTGAGAAGTTTCTATATCCAGAGAAGTCTTAACTATAGATATATCTGAATGATCTGGAAATGTGACTTTTTTGCCCCCCACTGTAGACAGGCCACAAGGAATGGGAAAACTCACTTTATAAATAAGACAAATCTTGGTCCTCTCAGAGGCACACAGGTCAGGATATAGGTCACTTTTGTACAGATTAGTTTATAGAACAAAATTCTGGGCTAAGTTGGCAGCCAAAGTAAGCAAGTTATATACATTGGGTTATATTTTATCTGCCTTTGTAGCCCTTGCCTTTGTTAGACTGCATAAGCTGGCCAAAGAGTATGGAGCCTTTGAACACTCCTAAAAAACAATCAGAGATTTTTTTTAAAAAAGTTACTCTACCATGTAGAATATTAAACCACAAAAACAAAACAAAACAAAACAAAACAAAAAAACAAAGGGGAGTCAAGGACCACAAATTAATCTTTTAATGAGACAGCAGAGGGATGTGAGAGTCTAAAATCCCAAACATTTGCTTCTGCATTTAAAAAAAGCAAATAGTTTTCAGAGAAATTTCAATAACAGGATGTTGAAGTGAAAGAAATATCTGCCTCCCTATTTCCTATAGAGACTGTGTAGTGGTGTGATAACATGAAAGTTATACGACCACCTTGTTTTTGCTGTCTGTGATCATAAAATATGTTTATATGTGCTCTTGAAATTATTGGAACTAGTAAAATACCACTTGTATAGTGTATGAAGGAACTATTTTTCCCTCTTCTGTTTTTTCAGGTTGCATAATAATCACAACGGATTATCTCTCAATTAATAACCTAATTTGGTTATTAAAATGTTTATTAAATCATCACATTTGAATATCTGCAACCATGCACTAAAATGTTTATTGCATATGTGAAGAATAAATGAAAAAATAGTTACAAAAGACTTGAGTTTTTAACCACAAGGGGCACACATTATTAAAAGATAACAGAAACAAGATATAAGGGATACAGTTAGTTACCATAAAGAATTATCATATTAGTCAGTTTTCAAATACTTAATTATACTCAAATATATATTTAATTATAGTATTCATTGGAGACTGCTAGCATTTCTGAGGGTGATTTTAAAGAATCATGATTACATTATAAAACTAAAATTATAACCAAGATAATTTACCACTATGGGAGATTGAATCTATTAAGAGAAAAAATAATGACCTGAAGAAAGCAGCCATCATTTTGGAAAGAAAACTATTATTGCAACTATCTTAATGAAAGATATCACTCCAGCACTTGTACTTTGAAACTTTATTAAAGTATCCTAAAACTTACAAATTAATGGATGATGGATTCCCTCCTGTCTTCATTCCTGGGGATTTCCTAAGTTGGAATTTGCATGCTGGTGGGTTTGAACAGCTGCCCTTCTACCCAGCCTTTACAAGGCTCTGCATAGTCTGCAGCCTGAAAAAGCTCAACTAATTGGCCTGGGCTCATAACTGCTCTCCATTCCCCTATAGAACATATTCACTGTTGCCCATTGCTGATGGGTGCTCTCACCCTGTGCACTTCTCTTCCCACAGGTTGAATAGGACAGTCACCATGAACTCTCAATATAGTTGTTCTGAAACATGAATGTCAATTCTACTTGTAATTATATTAATTAATTGGTTCTATGAAAATTAATTGCCACCTGAAGGGGAGTCCCTAGGGAAAAAAATGGTATGAAACACCAAAGGGAACAATCATAACAACCTAGAAGGACACAGCATTCTAATAGTCTCTGGCTTCTTGCTTATAGATGATGATCACAGATAATACATTGAATGTGGTTGATTTAAGACTTTTCAGACTACATTCAAAGGAGAAAACTCTTGATCCTACATCAAGATTGGTTGATTAAAGTATATTTTAAATTATAGAGTAAAATATCTAAAGTGCATGTGTGCTTCCCCCCACCCCCTAATTCTAGTATCTTCCACCTAACACATGCTCACTAGCCAAAAATCTTGACTTCTCATCTTCCATGATTCTGGTACTATTTCCCTTTGATCCTTGAGTTAGGGTGAGCCTTACTTTGAAAACAGGTATTTCTCCTTTTCCCCATTGTTCCATTTTATCAATGACAATCTTACTCATATTTCCCCTCTTACAGTGTTTTCTAGATGAATTTATAGGTTCAGTCAGCTTTGGCTGCATCCACACCCACCATTTCTTTTTAGCATTAGTATGCTCATGTAAATGTATTCTGGACACAGGAATCTGCTGGTAATCCTAGTGTGTTGGGCCAGGGAAAGCATATTATTTTTATTTTGGTGTGGAATGCAGACCATGTATTTTTATAAACGAAGTGAAAATGTTGCCCCAGAAAGATTCTTGAGACCTGGGAAAAGGCTCTAGTTCTGACAGTTGTACTGACTTCGTGATCTGAAACAAAATAGTTAACCTCTTTGAGTCTTAATTTTATAATCTCTGAAATGTGAATAACATCTTCCAGGACTTTGTGACTCAGATGAGTAGCAAGCAGTACCTGACACATAGTAGTCAGTAAATGCTAGTAAAATTTGAATATTTCTAAGCTAATGCCCCCCAAACTTTAATTTTATTTACTTTTTAAAAAATGTTTAAAATATTTATATGTAGAGAGATAGGAAGGTGGGGAGAAAGAGAGGGAGAGAAACATCGATCTGTTGCCTCTCTCACACACCCCCAGCTGAGTACTTGGCCTACAACCCAGGCATATGCCCTGACCTGGAGTCGAACTGGAGACCTTTCTGTTTGCAGGTCAGTACTCAGTCCTCTGAGTCACACCAACCAGGGCAATGTGCACACATACTTTTTAATAAAATGGGATCTTGGTAATGCTCACCTCACAGATTATTAGGATTATATGTATAAAGGATTTTATACATATAATACAATTTTTAAAAATACATATAATACAAATGTTAAAATAATGCACAAAAGATGTTAAAGTGATGATTTTATCTAAAAAAAGTACTGAGAAACATAGTCTATAGTAAGCATTTTATACTTCTAGTTGATAGATTTTATTCTGCTTTGATATAAAATCACCATTATGGACACTTTGTTCATATGTGTTAGTTAACTTTTGCCCAGTATGCTTCATCTTTTCTCCTGCTTAGGACTATGAATTTTGAAGGTGAGGACTCTGTTTTCTCAGACAAGCCTATGTCTGTCTTAGCTACAAGGTCAGAAGATTCCAAAGTATAATTAGCAGTGGATTTTCTTTACCTTGTTTTATTGTGCTCATGTTGTTGCACTTCATAAATGTTGCATTTTTTACAAGCTAAAGACCCTCCACCAGCAAAAAGATTATGGCTTCCTTTTTTGTAATACTTTATTACGGTGGTCTGGAACTGAACTTACAACATCGTTGAGGTCTGCTTATACTTTGTTTACCTGCTACTCAGCTGTCACTATTTTTTGATGGCTTTTTAGTAGCAAAAAAAAAAAAAAAAAGCTATAAAAATGCAGACCTGGATAGCACTTTTAATCAATCTAAGGGCACAAAATTTACTACATGGGTAAGATTTATTTTGTTTTTATCATGTGTGGTTGTGGACTGTGTCATAAGTCAAAGAAAAAATATTTTAATTGTTACAAAGGACATTTAGTGAACCTAAATTTTTTCACTAAATGCCAAATATCTTTTCAGGGGAGGAAAATAAATGCCAAGCTTTTTCTGTATAGTTCATTACAGAATAGTGAACACATAGTCAAAATCAAAAGGCAACGTTTTTGCATTTGATTCAGATATGCATGTTTTAAAGTAGCTTTAAATGTTACCCCAGTAGAGGGATCCAGGATGGAGGCATAGATGAACATGCTGCATTTCCCTCCACAACAAAAAACCATACATCTATCTCAAAACTGGAGACAACCAGAAATTCCAGAATATCGAGCTGCATGGAAATTCAACACACAAAAGATAGAAAGAAGAGATACTCATCCAGACAGGTAGGAGTGGAGCTGGGACAGAATTGAAAAAAACAAGGAGAGGCTTAGGAACCTCTGGATGACTTTACACATGCCAACATCTGAATCATAGGGATGCCAGAAGGAGAAGAAGAAGAGCAAGAAATTGAAAATTTATGTGAAAAAATAATGAAGGAAAACTTCCCAAAATTTGGTGAAGGAAATAGACATATAAGTCCAAGAAGCACAGAAAGTCCCAAACAAGTTGGACACAAAGAGGACCACACTAAGACATATCATAATTAAAATGTTAAAGGTAAAGAGAGAATCTTAAAAGCAGCAAGAGAAAAGAAGAGATACCTACAAAGAGGTAGCTGATTTCTCAAAGAAACTTTGCAGGCCTGGCTGGTAGCACAGTGGATAAGGCGCCGGCCTGCGAACCCAAAGGTCGCAGGTTCGATTCCCCAGCCAGGGCACATGACCAGGTTGCAAACCAGGTCTCCAGTCAGGTCTGTGGCTAGAGGCAGGTGAAATGCAACCATACATTAATGTCTCTCTCCCTCTCTGCCTCTCTCCCTTCCCCTCTTTCTGAGAATAATGAAATAAAAATCTTAAAAAAAAAAAAAAAAAAAAAGGAAAGAAACTTTCCAGGCCAGAAGGGAGTAGTAAGAAGTATTCAAAGTGATGAAAAACAAGGACCTACAACCAAGAATACTCTATGCAGCAAAACTGTCATTTGGATTGGGAGGGCAGACAAAGTGCTTCCCAGACAAGGTAAAGCTAACGGGGCTCATCATCCCCAAGCCATTAATATATGAAATGTTAAAGGGACTTATTTAAGAAAAAGAGGATCAAAATTATGAACATTAAAAAGTTAAACTCACAAATAGCAACATCAGACCTAAAAAATAAAAATGAAAACAAAAACAAACCAAACAAACAAGCAGAATAGGACCAGAAACATAGGTATGGGGGTAATTGGGAGGATTATCAGCTGGGAGGGGGATGGGGGTGAAACTGAGAAATGGTTGAGGGATTAGGAAACATAATTGGTAAGTACAAGATGGATAGGGAGAAGTTAATAATAATAGAGGAAAGGATGAAATCAGAGAACTTAAGCATAAGCCATGAACATGAACTAAGGGGGTTGGGACTATGGGAGGGAATAGGGGGCTTGGGTAGAGGGGAGCAAAGGAAAAAGAATTTGGGGCAACTATAACAATGTAATCAATAAAATATACTTGAAAACGGAAGGGGACAGAGGAGAGTAAAAAGGGAATGGACGTAATACAACAACAATAAAATTTTTTTTCAAGTTTCCCCATTGGTACCTTTTAAAGCTACCCTTAAAATGCCATTTTAAATCTGGCATTAGGTCTATTAATTTGACTATTATGAATATGTAGGCATGTTTTTGAAAACTCCCATGGTCCTATAAACCCTCCAGGCTCTTATTAGCAGAAAAATCTTGCCTTTTGCCAGGGCATAGAGCCAAGATAAGATCCTTAAGTAGATAACATTTAGCATTTGAAAAAATAATTATGAAAGAGAAGTCCATGCAGAGCTTTCACTTTGTTATCCATTTGAAACATCCAGTATGGTGTTGGAGTCCAAGGGAGAAGATTAAGCAGATGTCAGGTTTGTTTCAGCAGGATACACTGCTTAACCACCTTCCTTCCAAAGTGCTTTATGCTCAGCATCCTGGGAAGTGTACTGACAAGTCATTTGATCCGTCTGTTGCCTTGGGAGACACTCCAGGTTGGTTCCTCCAACTATTAGCTTCACAGGTGGTGACCAATGAACTTGGGGAGATTATGGCCTTTCATAACTCTTGAGGGATATTTCTTCTGCCTGCCCTTCTCTCACATGGGCCATCTCAGACTAAAATCCCCCTACCTTGGGAAAAATTAGGGTACAGCTTATTGTTTTTTTAAATAGGCTCATTGTGGGGGCGGGGGGGGGGGGAAGATTGAAATAGGCCAAAACTCTGTCTCTATTTTTCTCTTATTTCTCCAAACTCTTTACCTAACATTTTATTCCTGTGTGTGTGTGTGTGGGGTGGGGGGTGTTACCTTCTTCTGTGGAAGAAATTAAAAACACTTTCCAATATTACAAGTATATTTTACTGCCAATATCTAACATTTAGTGAATAAAGATAACCCCTAGCCAAAGTGTTATCCCATAATGGTAGAAGAAAGTTATAACTGGTTACATATTCTTGTAAAACTGTTTTGACCTGCTAATTCTCTGAAGTCAGAGCTAGGTCACCAATAGGCTCAATGTCTAGGTAGAAGGAACCATAGCTGGATTCCTTAAAAATGCTTCCTATCCTCTTTTTTTTTGCACAGCTGGCCTCTTATTTTATGTTCAGGTTGGAAAGAACTTTTGTTTCCCACCCTACACAGGTGGCAAATACCTGAAATCTTGATACTAATTATGGAACAGCTACCCAGACCCCTCTTTGGGGCACGAAAGGTTGATCCCATTTGTTTGATCTTTCAGCCTGCAGCCAGAAGCCTGTGTGGGAACCTAGCTAGCTCCATGCTGTGTTTTACTGATGGAAATGCTACAAACTGTGTATGAGTCATTTTCCTCATCTGGAAAGAAGAGGAATGATGGCAATGAATGATTTGATAAGAGTTATTGTCAAGGAAAATTAAAGTGACTGTAAATCTTCAAAAAATTTGAAACTTTGCAGGAATGATACGAAACACTTTCAAGTAAAGTGTCAAGTAATCAGAAACCAATTTATTGTATATTTAAACATCAGTAACATCAGTTACATGTATATCTTAAGTTAGGGTTGTCAGTTTTGCTTGTTATTCTAATTTTCTGTGGTTTAAAAATATAATTACCTATTGCTATTTATTGATTAATACTCATTAGCATTATTTTTTGTCAGGCAATTAAGTAGGTATTTCAGGGATAACTGTTGGCATAAAGAAATGGGGCACTACACATATTTATAGTCTTTAGTCATTGGCCTTTCCATATATATATATATAGTCAATATAGTTTTCTTTTTTCTTTATTTTTTAAAAGTTTAAAATTTTTTCTATTCATTTTTAGAGTAAAGGAGGGGGGTGTCAGGGAGTGGGGGAGGAAGAAAAGGAGGGGGAGCTACAGAAAGAAAGAGAGATTGAGAGAGAAACATTGTTTGTTGTTCCACTTATTTATGCATTCATTGGTTGAGTCTTGTATGTGCCCTGACCAGGAATAGAACCTGTAACCTTGGCATATTGGGATGATGATGCTTCAACCAGCTGAGCTACCCAGCCAGTGTTCAGTATAGTTTTCTAAAAGCAACTTTGTTGAGATACGATTTACACATGTAAAATTCACCCATTTAAAGTGTGTAATTCCATGGTTTATAGTATATTCACAGGGTTGTATGACCGTTACCACAGTTGATTTTAGAATATTTTCATTGCCTTTAAGATAAGATTCATTGCCCTGGCTGGTGGCTCAGTGAATAGGTGCCAGCCTGCAAACCCAAAGGTTGCTGGTTCAATCCCCAGCCAGGGCACATAACCAGGTTGCAAGCCAGGTCTTCAGCCAGATCCGTAGCTGGAAGCAGGTGAAAGGCAACTGTACACTGATGTTTGTCCCCCTCTTTGCCTCTCTCCCTTCCCCTCTCCCTGAGAATAATAAATAAAATCTTAAAAAAGAAACAGATTCATACACTTTAAAGACGGGAAAGGAGGGAGGAAGAAAGGGAGAGCAACATTAATATATGGTTGCCTTTCACCTGCCTCCAGCTGGGGAGCTGGCTAGAGACTTGGCTTGCAACCTGGTTATGTGCCATGACTGGAAATAGAACCAGCATCCTTTGGGTTTTCAGGCTGGTGCTCAATCTACTGAGCCACACCAGCTGGGGTGAAATAAGATTCATACTCTTCAGTTATCACCTTTCAATTACCTCACCTTCTGTAGCTCCAGCTGTCTGCTAATCTATTTTGGGTATTTATAAATTTGCTGTTTCTGGACAATTCATATTAATGGAATCACATAATAAAGATCTTTTGTTAATAAGCTTCTTTAACTTGGCATGATATTTTCAAGGCTCATCTGTTTTGTTGCATGTACCAGAGCTTCATTCCATTTTATGGCTAAATAATATTTTATTGTGTGGATATACCACATTTTACTTATCTGTTCTGTTAATGGAGATCTGAAATGCTTTCACTTTTAGCTATTGTGAATAATCCTAGTTTCACATAATGTGACATTGATGAGACATTGCCTTCTGATCCTACAGCAGCATTCAGTCCCTGACATTCTTGTTGGTATAATTTTTCAATTTTTTCTAAGCATCTTGAGAAAGTTTAGAAAACTCTGATAAAGGTGGTAGGAGGTGGTTTATTTTTCTATAGTAGGGACAATCATTTAGGTATCCTCAGTAAAAGAAACAAGGTAAACTATATGCCACCACCCATTCCTTATGGCTGGTGGGGATAACTCTTATATAGTTACACAACTGTTGAGAAAAATAGGGAAAAAAATTTAAAAGATGTTATTTATTATTTCCAGAGAGAGGGGAAGAAAGGGAGACAGAGAGGGAGAGCAACATCAATGTACGGTTGTCCTTCACCTGCTTCCAGCTTCAGACCTGGCTGGGGACCTGGCTTGCAACCTGGTTATGTGCCCTGGCTGGGGAATCAAACCAGGGACCTTTGGGTTCATAGGCCAGCACCCATGTGGTTTTTTACAAAAAAGGTATCTCCCCCCAAAAGATGCTCCCACTAAAGAGCAATGATAATGAGGTAATTATTAAAAACAAACTTCAAATTTTAAAAATTTCCATATTTTTCACCCTGGCGGTGGTGCAGTAAATAAGGCTGATGTCTTATTAAAAATAAATAAATAAATGGACAAATTCTACCATCTTTATCAATGTTTGAGTTTACTTTTTAGCTGATTGTTTAGTTTTGTTGTTTATTAGAATAAGTATTCAAAAGAAGCAAATACAGTTTTCTAACTTACCCATAGCTGATCTAACTTTTTGTTTTGAGATTTACACAAGAATAAATTTTGGTTAAAAATTCTAGTGTGGGAAGTGTCTGCCAGGTGAGAATTAAAACATGGATTTTCATAAACCAGTCCTATATTTCTGTTTATGGAACTTGAACCTTCAGATATCTAAAACTTACCTATTTTGTTTTCTTTTTATAGAATGTAATGTAAAAGGAATTATGCAGTGTATAGTCTTTTTGGACTGAGTTTCTTCACTTCACAATATGCATTAAGGTTTCTACATATGTTTTATGATTGATAACTCATATTTTATTGCTAATATTTTATTGTATAGCTATACTATAATTAATTTATCCATCTGTCTACTGAAGGGCATTTTGATAGCCTCTAGCTTTTGTTGATATTGAATAAATCTCCTATAAGCATTCATATGGCATTGTATGGATATAAGTTTACAAATCAGCTGGGCAGATACCTCAGAGTATGATGGATGCATTGTCTGGTGGAACTATATTTAGTCTTGCTATAAACTACCAAACTCTTTCAAAGTTGGCTGTACCATTTTGCTTTCCTCCCATCAGGGAATGAGAGTTCCTGTTGCTCCACAGTCTTGTCAGTATTTAGTATTATCAGTTTTAAAATTTGTTAGCCATTCTAATAGGCATGCAATAGTATGTGTTGTTTCAATATGTTAATTTGTTTTAACTTGATCTTCCTGATGTAAAATGATGTTGAGCATCTTGTCATATGCTTATTTGCTACCTGTACATCTTCTTTGGTGAGGTATCTACTCAGTTTTTCTGTACATTTTCTTTTTTTTTTAATCTATTGTGCTTACTATTTCTTCCAAAAATGTAGCCCAATGTAGAAAGCCTTTATCCAGTATGTGTTGAGTAAAGCATAATGGTTATAAAGATTATGCAGCTATTAAAATGATTAGGTTAAAAATAAACGGTATGGGAGTATTTTCATCATATATATAAATGCGTATGTGTATTGTTGGGTCATCACAATGCACACTTTGAATATTTTACAATTTTATTTGTCAGTTATACCTCAATAAAGCCAAAAAAATATAGAACTTCCTTTGCACCCTAGAACCTCCCATCACTTTCTCCCAGTCACTACTTATTTCCACTGCCGAGAACATACACTGGTTTGGCCTCTTTTTAAATTATGTGCAAATGGAATCATATACAATGTAGCTGTTTGTGTATGGCTTTTTATACTCCATGTTCATAGGTTTCATATAGGTTATTATGTCTGTTCCAATCTTTTGTCTAATTTACTGTTGAGTTTTTAATTGTTATTATTTTTGTTCTTTTAGTCATGTTTATATGCATTTACAGTCATGTTTATGTACAGGGTCCTGTGTTTTTGTTTCCAAAAATATACTATCATTGTATATTTGTGTAATATATAAACATACACACACATATGTTTCTTTTCCTAAATGAGTAACCTTAGTATAAGCTCCCTATAGGGGTTTATAATGGCTTTGGAGTTCCGTTGTAACTTTTTTCCCAACGATTTTAATATGTTAGAGAAATTAGCTGTTTATCTGGTAAAGAGGAATTTATTTTACTGATGAAACTTTTATTTGAACACATTCACAAATGTAATTAGCATGGAAACTCAGTCTTCAGGATAATGCATCACAGTTATATCTTCCATAGTAACTTTGAGAAACTTGAACAAGGTCAGTTCTCTAAAAGGAATTTAAAACCACATAGCTACTGAATGAGGTTATTAAGATTTTTAGTTTTTGAAAAAAAATTAAAGTACAGTGTATGTATAAACAGAAATAGACCTAGATAAATAATACTGTAAATTAAATGAGAAAATGTTGGCTTAATCCATTATAAGCTTGAAGTGGTACTAAGTACCAGTAGGGTAGGGGTCATCAAACTATAACCCTTGGATCAAATCTGGTGTTCTGCTGGCTTTTATAATAAAGTTTTATTGAAACACAGCCATGCCCATTTTTACATATTGTCTGTGGCTGCTTTCACACCAAAAGTCAAAACTGAGTGGCTGTGTAGCCTGTGAAGCCTAAAAGTTACTGTTGGGCCCTTTACAGTAAAAGGCTGCCAACTCCTCCCATAGAAGGTCCAAAGTAATCTTACTTTCTGTCCTCATCCTCATCTTTATCTGGTGAGATTGTGGAGGAAAGTTACTAATAATACAAATATTCAAATAACTCATATAAAAAGCAAAAAAAAAGAATAATAGACTCTCCAGTGATAAAAAGCAGGTAAAAGGCACCTTAATATATTTAGATCATTAGAAGCAGAATTTGTATGTTGGAGAGTAATGTCTGTCGAGATATAACAGCACTAGTTATCATAAAATTCATTATCCGGGTTCAGTTCAGAACTGTTTGGAATTTTATATACTATATCCAGAAAATATGGCTGTTACCATAGGAGCAGAGCGGCCAATATTAATAGCCTTTCTTCCTGGGAATTCTCTGAGGTCTGGAATATTGTATATGGTCGTATATTCCATTGGCTGTATCATTTGAGCCATCTTTAGATTAGAGCTTGGGGCATCCATGGAATGGGGTCTGTCACCTCCAGTGATGCCTGTGGCAGCTGAAAGCTTCTATTAATAGGCTTTGTCCCCTCCTGCAAGGTTAATTACTCCAGTGATTGGGCCTCTAAACAAATCTTGATGACAGGAACCAGATCAACCCCTTCTTGTGCTTTCTTTAGCAAAGCTATAGCTAAAAAAAAGAAAATCACAGAAATTTCAGGGGTTTACTTGTAAGACTTAGTGGCTTCTGCAGCAGTAGGTTTGGGGCTACTCACCAGAGAGGTATTTGAATGATCCTTCTTCCCACTCTTACTCTAACTGCAAACCTTTCTTGTTTTAGATACCTTTATGTAAAGTATGTGTCTTCACATGGTGCTTTTGGACTGTGTTCACCAAATGGCATGCATCTCTACTTGTTCTATATGTGAAATACAGAAATGGCAGTACCAACTGGAAGTGGGAATTTGGTTTCAACCTGAGGGATAGCAGTGGTATCCTATTGTCTGTAGTGGAGTGACAGGCCAGGTCACTAAAGAAAGAGATTCTAGTTTCCTCTCAAATGTATTTTGTCAGACTAAAATGTCATTTTATGGTGGTTTCAGAATTAGAACTTTATTGAAATAGAATGCTGTGCCAATTAGTGGTACATGATTATATGAAACTTCTATAGGTGACTTTTAAAGAAAATATTAGGCTAGACTAGTAGCTTTCAAGCTAGGATGATTTTGTCTTCTCTCTGATATCCCTAAGATATTTGTCAATGTCTGGAGACATTTTCAGTTGTCATGGCCTGGCATGTGTGTGTAAGCTACTACCACATCCAGTGAACAGAAACCACAAATGGCGCTAAACATCCTACAATGCACAGGAAAGCCCTTACAACAAAGAATTATCCAGCCAACATGTTAGCACTGCCAAGGTTGAGAAATTGAATATTGAGTTCTTAGGTGAGATTTCAGCTCATCAGAGCCAATTATTAAGCCTTTCTGAATTCCTTTTGGAAAAGAAAAAAAAAAAGTATTTCTTAGTGCTTTAGGATGGTCTCAGTTCAACCAAGAAATTGAAGTTTGTTACTATTGTTTACATATTTCCAACATAATTATGTAAACATTTTTGAAAAGTAAGAATGTTTTTATGAAGAAAACATAAAGTACATGATTCCAGCACTCATTTGTATTTTGTTCTCAGGAGTAGAAATACCATAGAACAGAATGAATGGTTAGTCCATCAGAAACTGCTCTTTAGAGAAACCAGCTGAAAGTGGAGTTTTTCCTGGGCTTTCATCCTGCTAATATTATCTTTTTTAAGCCCCTTAAATAATACCAGCATCTAAATTTAGATCATTTATCAGAAAATAATTATTTATACTATAAATATCTTAGTAGAATTCCCACCATCAGTAATTCTTATTGATGTTTAAGTAAGGAACATTTTTGTGAGATGATTTAAAAATATATATATTTGCTATGTATGTGTGAATAAGCCAGAGATTTTCATTTAGTGCCTTTAATTAGGGTAGGTTCACAAATAAATAAAAGTATTTTGCAACTTTCCAGTCTGAATCTAGAGATTACTTTTTATTTTCTGGATGAATTTTTAGTTGATAATAAAATCTAAAAAAGCAATGGAGAGGAAAAGACTAGATATTCTAGACCACCACACAATACTATTCCTGAACTTCAAAAGCCCCAGGAGGGTGCAGCTGGGGAATGCTATATTTTCTGTCCTCTTGGTGAGCTAAATTTGGTTTGGCAGAGAATTTTTAGGAGTAAATAAGGCTCTGTGAGTAAAACTTTGCAGTTTTAGCCAAAGAAAACAGACCAGAGATTTGATGACTCTCTTTGATTTATTAGTGCCATATGCAGGGCCTTTTGATCTTCAGGATTCAGTAAAGCAAGGAATTGATATTTATCAGAACTCTATCGCATGGAAAGAAACCTTAATTTTATTGTAGTGTTGATGCTAATATAATTATCCAGAACCTGCATCTGACTGATGATAAGTGAGTTGGGTTACATTAAATTTTAATGGTAGATAGAAGTGAACATTAAAACAAGTTTTTGGATAACATTAACATTGGAAATAATCTTATTTCTCAAGTGCATCAAATTTGCTTACTTCAATATACACAGCAGGTCCTGCAATAATGTTTCAGCCAATATTGTTTTGTTAAAATGTTGATGAGATGCTGTAAGAACTTTTGTTTATATCAGTAAGCCTCTGGTAAAATTGGTTTCATTATGTCATTTCCCTTAAAGTGGCATAACCTATTGATGTTAAATTAAATGAAAACTTACTGTATAACAAAACCTCTTACTAGGAGTACAAGAACTGCACACAATAATTGTGGTTTTTAAAGAAAAAAGGAAAATAATATTGATGATACCACATGAGCAGATGTTATATAATAAAGGCTACTTACAATTGTAATTTGTCAGACAACATAAAGGAGTTTCAATTAAGTTTGAGGTTTCACCCCATTTCTGAATTCCTTTATAATACTTTTATAAAGTAGTGAAACCACAGGACAAATATTTCTGCCATTGAGCCATCAGAATCCATCTGTTTTTTGTCTGTTTACTACTAAGACAAGTAACATATGACAGAAGTCTGTACGCCTGTAACACTGAGATGAAATATCGAGAATAGTATAATGGTATTAGTGTGTTCTTCAAGTGGATCTTTTTCTTGAGACTCTTGGGGCCCCCACTATTTTGCTGGAGGAAAGGCTTCTGAGTCTCAATGAGTGGGATCCCCTGTGTGAGTTTCACTTTATTTTTTTGGTAAATTCTTAATTATTAGTTGATCAGGCAATTAGTACTTAGATTTTCACTTTTTAATTCTCTTCTTTTTCCTGTTTGTATAGAAGTCCTTTCTAGAATGTCTTACATATCAGGCAGTAAGTAAAGCATTTTGTCAGTTCCCTGCTCCAAGAGAAGTTTGAGGGAAGATAAATTTTGAATCAGTCTAAAAGTGGTCGTCTTGTTTCTTGAAGTGTCAAATGTATTTTAGAGAAGACTATCATAGAGGGAAAGTGTAAAGAAGCAAAATGGACTCAGACCTGGCTTTTTTTCATTATATTTAACAGGTATTCTTATTGATAATAATAGTAGCTATTTAGTTATGATTTATTCCATGCTTTACTTGTGTTATCTATATTCTCATAGTAACTGTATGAATTATTACTGGTATTAATTTCATTTTCCCACTTGAGTGGTGCAGAGACTGAGACCTGGGAAGAAAATGATACTTGGCTAATGTCATACAGCTACAAAGCGGTAGAATCAAGATTCAGACCAGACTTGATGTTTCCAAAACCTGAGCCCCAAATCATTTTAGTATTCCATTATTTCCACCTTCACCCCCATGTTGAGTTTTCAAAGTATTTGACATGTAGATTTGAGTGCAACATGCATGTCAAAAGTAAAATATAATCAGTTAAATTTTTTTGCCATTTTTAATAACCTGTCTCTTTATTGTAGAACATTTGGCTTTCTGTATCTCACTAACACATCTTAGTATATATGAATCTCATTATATGTTACATATATGTTTACTGGAAAGTGTTTACTGAAATTTTTACTGGAGCCCAAATAATGAATAGGAGCTTAAAGTCTGTGTCTTTTAACTCTACCACTCATTATTTGCACAAGAAAATGTGACCCTCTGTAGTGACTACCCTGTTTACGGGATAGTTGAGCTGTACTGAGTGGATGGCCAGGTCTTATAGTTAAAATACCCATGAGACAAACTTATCCTGGAACCGTTACATGGTCATTTCTTTACTATGTGCTTGATAAAGCTCTGTAGGCTAGAGTGGGAGCTTACTCAACTGACTTAGGTTGATAAGTCAGACTTACTTTAGGGAGATATTCTGTAATAATGGAGCAATGTGATTCAAGATCTGGAAATACCAGGAGAGAGAAAGTGTTTGACATCTGATCTCTGTAGCAGAACACGTGCTCGCCACACATACCGTCGTATCAGATGGAAGAGGCTAGTTTCTAAAACAGTTTGGGATGGATGTTTGCTTCTGATTAGCCTGTGTGTGTGTGTGTGTGTGTTGGATGAGTGAGCCATTGGGAAGTCATGACCATGTGTTTGCTGTCATTTAAACTGCCAATCTAATCTAAATATACATGTGGGTGCCTAAGGAGACTTCTTACTTTTCAAGAGGATCGTTCTTAACATCTCTCAACTCCCGGCTGACAAACATGAACTTTGGGGCACTTCTGTTTTCCTGAGGGCTACTCTGTTTTCTTTTAAATAAGGTGAGGAGGACTTCTTTCCTTGTACTTTTGATTTTTAAAGGCCAGATGAATGTAAAGTTTATTCACTGTGAGTGGTAACATCATACGAGGATAGCTTCTAGGATGTTAAATGTGGTAATGAAAGGTTGGGGGTGAGAGTGATGAGATGAAGAAAGACAGAGGGCTTTAGGAAAAGACAGGAGAATTCAGGAAAACTATGAATTTTTAATCACGGACTTGCATATTACATGCTTTAATGTATTAAAAAATTAGAGAAAATGTTTATAAAAGAGGAGATGTGGTTTTATAATACCTCGTTGTATAATGAAGCTCTGTTATGCATTTTCCCTGTAAAGTCATTTAAGGGTAAAAAAAGAGAGTGAGAGATATCCTTTTCAGCTGAATTCAAAGTATGTAGATATATTTTATCTACCTCAGAATTTTTGAAATACATATTTAAAAAATTGAAGTTTTTTCCTATTCATTATTATTTTATACATACCTTTTATTTTCTAAGAGAGGCCGAGGATTAGACTTCTAAATATCTTATTAATCTGCAATGAATCTTTTCAGGAAAGGATAATGCTGTTCCATTTTGATATAATTATATAGCTTACTATATTTTGAAAAGCCATATGTCCAAACTGTTCTCCTTTCCCCATTCACATATTTTTAAGTGTTTATATCTGAACAGTGTAAAATTTAACTTACTAAAAATAACAGCACCCCTTGTCAACCCAACCACTAGAATATTTTATTAAAAAATTAGTTATCATTTAATTGCACATTAAAATATTTCCTTAACATTTCTCCTAATTTTATTTTTTATTTAATCTGTATTGTATTTTTCCATTATTATTTAGTCCTCTTATACCCATCCCAGCAATCATCACACTGTTGTCCATGACACCTTTATCCTTTTTGTTCAATCCTTCCACCCCCTAACTTTCCCCACCCCCACACAGCTGTCATCCTGCTGTCCATCTATGAATCTGTCCCTATTTTCTCTGTTAGTTCAGTTTTTTCATTAGATTTTGCATATGAGTGAAATCATATGGTATCTGTCTTTCTCTGGTTTATTTTACTTAGCATAATATTCTCCGGGTCCATCCATACTGTGGCAAAGGGTAAAATTTTCTTTGTTTTACAGCTTAGTAGTATTAACATTGTGTAAATATCCCACAGTTTTTATCCACCCATCTATTGATGGAGATTTGGGCTGCTTCTGTATCTTGGGGATTGTACATAATACTGCAGTGAACACAAGTGTGCTTATGTTCTTTCAAATTAATGTTTTGGGTTACTTCAGATATATTCACAGAAGTGGAGTTGCTGGGTCAAAAGGCAAATCCATTGTATCTCCATGCTTTTCCACAGTGGCTGTATCAGTCAGCATTCCCACCAATAGTGCAGAAGGGTTCTCTTTCTCCACATCCTTGTCAGCACCTGTTGTTTGGTTTCCTTAATATTTTTGATAATCCTAGCAACTGTCTTATTTTCTAAAAACTATTACTATGTAAATTTTTATCATGTATATGTATTTAATATTTGTACTGTATGCCAGTTTAAATACAATTTGGCTTACATATTAATATATGTGACAAATATAAACTAAGATAAGTAGTAACAGAATTTTAAAAACATAGCATTCATTCAGAGTTAAATTTTACTCATGAGTAATAAGGTCTATGATAAATTTTCCTAGAAAAATATGAGAGTTATGCAGTTTTATATTTGGAATATCAAAGCATAAACATTCACTGGCAGAAATAAATTTTTCTGGAACTGTATTCAAGGAAAATTTATCATATGGGTCTCAATTATCTAAATGCAATCACTTGATATCCAAATAGTGAATGTTATATGTAAATAGACAAAGTAATTTCATATAAATATTAATCTTGATAAATTAATATTTTTTTCTCATGGGGCACAACATACTGATTTTATAACATGGAATTATCTAAAGGCTTAATATTTTTTGCACATTTCTTTAAAAAATATTTTCCAGCATACTTTCAGAGAAAACAGAAGCTGATTATAATAAATCCCTTTTGTCCCAGAAAGTCATATTTAGTAAATTGTATTCTAAATCAAGGTTGAGCCTTAGTGCTCCTTCAAAACTAGTTTCCCCTCTTTCCCCTCTCCCTCTCTCCTTTCCTCTTCCTGACCCATTGCTCAGCCCATGCTTAGGGAGTTATGCAATTTACTCAGTTTATCAGGAAACTTTTACAAATAATACTGTTAATGTTTGTAGTTTTCCTTCAGATTTTTAGTTTATAAGGTAATACCACTTTCCAGACTAATTGGAATTTCAGGTTTCTAGTAGACAGCTGGTAAAGAGAATGTGATCTATTACATATTTCACATTGTTCATGAAATAAAAACCAATCTCTTCAGATGTTTAAGTCAAATGCAATTAAGTGGAAAGAAGAATCTGTGATTTCTTCTTGTTTGTAGTAAATAAAAAGGAAAGAGAGTCAAATGCTATATTATAAACTAAACATTCAAAAAATTTCAATATTATATATATTTGAAACATTTACACCTGCATCTATAGCAGGATTTGTAGAATTGACTTTTTCCTAAATGATTTTATGAGCAGAAAATACTCTTGCTCCATGCAGATTAAAAACAAGTTTAGGCCTTTAAATCATTCTTGAAATATTGAAATTGAATGAGTTCTGAGGATCAGTTCAGAAACGGTTCCAAACCATCCTTCTGAGAATGCTGTAAATCATTCACCCTTGCTCTAATTGAGCATCATGGATCTGAACCCTCATTAACTTGTCTGTAAGGAAGAGAAAACCTAGAAGAGCAAGGCAGAGGTGGAGGAGCAGACCTTCAGCTGGTACTGTCCTAAGCTGCCATTGCTGAAGGACATCCTTTCAGCTAATTTCAGCCCCATTAAAAAGAAATACCTATTTAGTGATTAGTAACCAGTGGATAAGGGCAGAAAGCCCAAGTGAATACAGGTCATAAATACTGAAGTCCTTGGGATAACAGCCTGTAAAACTGTCAGAAAAGCATTGCTTAAATGACAAAAGAGAGCCCAAAGTAACAAGAAGTGTTTGCTCACCTAGGCAATACTCCATATTTGTGAACACAAGACAATTTAGTTTTATTCAAAAATAGAGGTTCTTCTTGAATCCAGTACCTGCCCTGCTTATTTGTTTTGTTTTGGGTGATGTCTGTTTAGTTTTAGTTTATGACTGATTGCATATTCTAGGAGGAATCTTGAGACTTGTTTAAAGTTAACAGTGTTTCCAAAAGTAGAACTATGATAACTGAAACTTCTGTTTAGATCCATCAAGATCTTACTTGCTAAGAATGTTTAAGAATGTTTAGCCTAACTAGAGTGAGTGGGTATGTGTCTGTGTATTTTTTAAAAGACAGATGGTCAGGAATTAGATGCTGACAAGTGCCTTTCTCTTATTTTTAAATTAAAGTCTAGAGTCATGATTCTTAAATATTTCTCCCTAAGGGAAAAATAAAATTAAGTAAATAAAAACAGAAGAATGTAAGTCTATATTCTAAATTATTCTGTTATTATTGCACAGTATTAGGATAAATAATTAAAGCCTTACCAACGAGTACTTCCAATTTGTTTTCAAGGTAGAGAAAATTCAAGATAATGGAACCGAAGGTCTTTATTCTAAACTCCTATTGTTCTAACTATGATGATGGTTTTATGGCATTTGAATTACAGTACTATCAAAATGATATGTTCTATAGTTTTACAGCACAACCTTCAAATCCCAAATGTGTGTTTTAGAAATGCATCTTCAGTGTATTTAAAATGTTGTGCTTCTTCAAGTTAGAAGATTTTTATCAACTTAGGAGTATTTGCTTTTCAGCACCCTGCCTGTGAGAACTGGAGGTGTCATTCAGTTGAAGGGAGCAGATGTTAAAAGTTCTTGCCCCTGCCTCCCTAATCCCAAACACCCTTGAAGAAGAGAAACATTATATTACCCAACTAGGCATCTTTCTGATGGTGAGAAAAGGCGGTAAAAGGCAGTAAATCTGCCTTCTCATTATGAAGTACAACAATAGATTGATTTATGAAGAAAAGCAACTGTTAGGCTTACATAAGATGTGTGCATGGAAATGTAGGTTTCTTTAGAGCCTATAAGCAGTAGCATTCCTGCTATTCTTGACCTGAATCTAATATTACTAATAGGGAATGTGTTGATCCTAAATACTACATTTTTAAAATGGTACATTGAGGACAAAACAAAAAAAATCTACATCCTAATGTTTTTACATGAGAACAGTCTCTTAAGTGTGCTGTGGTTTTTGCTATTTCAGCTTGTTTTCATTAAAATAAAGGGGCTTAAAACTTTTGGTTAGTATTTGACATTTTAAATAGAAGTGAATGTAAGTTAGCATGTTTAGATGTTAAGCTGTTTGTAAAAGTTTGTTTCACTTAATACTGTGTAATTTCAGCAAACTATAAAATTAGTCTCAAAGAGAGCCACAGTGAAGATAATTTCTAATTTCTGGGAGGAGGACAGGTCATATAAAGGATTTTGTGTTGATTTTTTTTGTTTTAACATTTATGTACACTTTAAAATTTTTTAAATACATTTATGTTGTTTAATAAGGAACTTTATTATAGTATTTCTATTTAATTTAAATATAAAATGTTTAACTGCAAGTCAATTTTGAGCATAAAATATAAAAATACAAAAATAAGAATAAACCTTTGAGTAAGTTATAATAATACTGCCTTGTATATTTAGCCCATATCACATGAAATCTATGTGATATAATTAAGATTTGAGCAGGTAAATTATAGAATTAAAACTCATAATTATCTATAGAGTTGGTATTTTAAAAAGTCATTTCTCTTATGGAACATCTTCTCCTAATATATGTATATTTCCAAATGGTAGTAAGAGCCATAGTAACATATTATGAACAAGAAAGCACATATAAAAATTTGAAAATTTAAAAGGAAAAAGATAATAAATATGAATAAAGTTTCTATTATTTTCTTCATATATATATATATATATATATGTATGTATGTATCTTCATAGAAGTTTTTATACATGATAACATGTGTGTATATCAGAGATTTCCAACTGTTGTGCCACAATAATTTTTAAAACATGCAGTACCTGTCTATTTCTTCAGCGGCTCTGACCTCTTTTACCTTAGATTGTCAAATAAAAAGGAAAAATGACAACAGCTGATATAATAGCTATTCAGTGTGAATGAATCAAAATTATACTTTTTTTGTCATATTGACAAAAAATATATATTTTTGGTGTGGCACAGAATTTAAGTAATTAGTTTACATGTGCCATGAAATGAAAAAGGTTGGAAATCATTGGTGTATACTGACACCAGAGGAACTTCAGAGTAACCTAATTTAGAAGGGTTCAAGTATATTACGTGGAGGATGTACTCTAATTTTAATTAGAAAGACAGAAGGTTTGTTTGTAAAGAAATAATCCTTGCAACTATTGATAGTCTTGATTGTATAGACACATAATGAGAGTTGTTGTATTTTTGACTTGGTGATGATTGTACAGTTTTAAATCACTTTTTTTTCCGTGGATTTTGGTTGTTTTGGAAGACAAAGTACCATGGAAATATGGTCTTAGGAAATAAAAAAGTGACTTCTTGATGCTACTGCTGTAACAGTAAATCTAAGCTTCACACTTATTGGGAAAATTCTCTAAGATTGTTGAAAGGTTGCAATTAATAAAATTGGTCTTGGTTGATGTGGCTTAGTTGGTTGGAGCATTGTACTCTAGCTGAAAGGTTGCAGGTTTGATTCCTGGTCAGGGCACATACCTAGGCTGCAGGTTCAATCCCCCGTCCAGGTGTATGGGTGGGAACCAATTGATGTTTCTTTCTTGTATGGATGTTTCTCCCCTTTCCTCTCTCCATTCTTTTTTCTCTAAAAAGCAATGAAAAAAAAAAAAATGTTCTCAGGTGATAATAAAAAATTAAGTGATAAAATGAATAAAACTTCTTGACATTTGTGTAAGTCTATAAAGATTGTATTGGTGTCAAACAAATGCTTTATCACCATTTTAAAATAAGCCATTTTTTAAAAGATCTAAAGTAATAAGGAAATGCAGTTAAATGTCTTGTCAAGATGATCTCTTCAGGCATGTTTTAGTTCATTTCAATTAATTTAATTTTCTTTACTGTTTAAAATTTTCTAATCCAAAACTGTGAGCATAACCACATATAACTTACTTTTTAGAATTTTGTACAACTCAATGTTGTCTTTATGTATAGAGAGAATGCAGTAATACTTTTATTCCAAGCTTTTGTACTCTGCATAGATAGGTTACTTCATGAGTAACTAAATAGTTGTTCTGACAATAGTTTTAGAATACTATTGTTAACTGATGAGCAATGGTGTTTTGATGTTCACTGATCTGTTTCAACAACAGTTAATTATGGAGCAGTTTCATCAGGAAACTTTTTTTTCTTACAATTTCTCTTTCATGAAGCATTATAATTCAAAATCCTTTCACTTTAACATTTTTACTTCTCTACCCACTACCCTTAAAATACACATTAATGGCAAGTTGTGAAATTCAACTCTTTTTAATTTAAGATTTTATTTATTATTTCCAGAAAGATAGGAAGGGAGAGAGGCAGAGAGGGAGAGAAACATCAACGTATGGTTGCCTTTCCCCTGCCTCCAGCTACAGACCTAGCTGGAGACTTGGCCTGCAACCTGGTTGTGTGTCCTGGCTGGGGAATTGAACCAATGACCTTTGGGTTCACAGGCCAGCACCTTATCCACTGTGCTACCAGCCAGAGCTACTGAAATTCAACTTTTATACACACAGTCTTAAGGAATAGTGACATGCTTATAGGTGGTGCAACTATAAATGGTCTGTTTCCAAATGATTTTTGTTCCTAAAGCTCTAAACAAGGGAGTGATTTTAGAACACATTTGGTATATGCACCATCTTGCAACAGCTGGATATTTTGAAAGATCACATGTTTTGGCCACAGTAGTCAGTAGCAGCCTTCAAAGTACAACAAGTGATGAGAGATAAAAGACTTTGGGCTCTTCTGTTAAAAGAGGGGAAGCTAAAAGAAAATTATAGCCATCTCTAAGTATAGAAAAAAGTTTTATGGAAAGATTTCTAGAACCTTACTCCCCAAGGCCAATTTATTTCCTAATGGGATTTTGTGTCCTCAGACAGAGTGATGGGTACAAATGATGCCAACATTTACTAATAATAGCAAAGGTAACAATAATAACATAGAAAGCAACTGAGTTTGTAAAAAGAGGCACCTCAATATAAAGCCAGTTATCTTGATCTACTTGATGATTTTATCTGGAAGTTGAAAATATAACAGGAATAATGACAGGTTTTGCTAACAAAAGAGAAGAGTAATTATTAGGATCTTGCTTTGTTACCAGAAAATTGCAGGCATAAAAATAGCTTTTGATAATATAAGGGCCCAAGAGGCTATATATAATTCTAATTTAACATCAAGTTCATCCAAGTTGTCACAGTACAAATGGAGAGGATTTGCCAAAGAGAAATGTATGTAATATGTTCCCTGTGGTCACAGACTTAAGTAACTGACTGACTAGTAATAAAGGTTTCAATTTCCTATTCTAGTGTCCTTTTTCCAATTTCACCTTGTTTTTAAAGAAAGAGCTATTGTTGGGTTATTTAGAGCATTAAATCTATCATTTGTTCCTGGAGGTTATGGGAATTGTATAGAGGAATTGGGAAAAGAGTAGATCACATTTGAAGGAAAATAAAATAAGTGATTGTCGCAAGTTGCCTGATGGACTTGTCAGTTCTCTTGATCAATGCCAATGTCAGAGGATCAGGACAAGCCAGAGGAGAAAAGTTTGTTTTAAAACAACTCTATTGGATGGAGCAGGATCATTGTATCAACCAGACAGATGTTAGAAGCAATTGATACAGGCACCTTCAGACCCACAGATAATTTTGTTTTCCTACTGGTTTGCTTCAGGTGCCCATCATAAGATGTCCCTTATGGATGGTGAGATGTTCAGTACATCTTTCACAGTGACATAGACAACTTGGTTTCCCAACACTAGTGTTATTAACATGACTGTTAGTATGTTCAGACCTGCTATAAATTAATTGTACTTTTTCCAAGTTAATAGGTTTAGTAGAAAGAACACTGGGTTACAAGTTAGAAAACTTGATTCTAATCCATCTAAATATTACCCACTGATCACTAAATCATACTGTGCTTTAGTTTCATGATCAATAAAATGGGGAGAAGAAAATGTGTCCTGCTCTCTTAGTCAGCTTGAGCCATAGGAATTTATTTCTTACAGTTCTGAAGGCTGAAAAGTCTAAGATCAAGGTGCTGGCTGGTTTGGTTCACCTATGAGGATTCTCTCTCTCTCTCTTTCTCTCTCTCTCACTCTTTTTTTTTTTTTTTTTTTTTATTTTTTTGCAGCTGGCTGCCTTCTTACTGTGTCTTCACATGGGAGGGGCAGGCAAGAGAAGGAGAACGCTCTCTGGTGTTTCTTCTAAATAAGGACACTAATCCTATCATGAGGCCCCAACCTCAAGACCTCATCTAAATATAATTATCTCCCAAAGGCCTGTTCTCCAAATACCATCACATGAAGGTTAGGGCTTCATCATCTGAATTGTGGAGGAACGCAATTCAGTTCATAACACGTTCCTTTCTCATAGCAGAGCAAATGAGATAAAGAATATGATAGAGCTACACAAAGATACCTAAGAGGTTAGAGTTATTGACAGATGTTTGCCCAATCTTTTTTTCATATAGTTTTGTATATATCAAGTTTGTACTTTTAGTATGTTTATTTTGGGGCAATTATTAAGGTAAAACTAAACGAAAAGTCCTTGTTTCTAGCATTTGACAAGTCACTCTTGCAGTGATCTTTTCAGATTAACTCAATTTAAGTATCATAACTTTTCAATACTTGTTTCTTTGCTTAACTTTCACCTTTAACCTTTTATTGGCATAGTTCTCACAATATATAACCTATTAATGGGAATAGGTAAGTAGAGTGCATTTGTATAAAGAATGTTTTTCACAATTGTTTAGAATGGGTGTTATGTGTCATTTTTATTTATAATTAAATGTATATTTTAAAATTTTTATTGTATTTATTTTCATTACCATTTATTTATCTCCCTTATACCTCCTCCTTCCCACCACAATCAATACATTGTTGTTCATGTCCATGAGTCCTTTTTCCTTTTTGCTCAACCTTTCCACACCCTAACCTCCTTCCCTTGTTGTCAATTATGTTAGGTATTTTGTAGAAGAAAAATGAAATAAAGCAGTCTTTTTGTTTTTATTGAGATATTATTGACATATTAATTTAAGGTTATAACTGATTTCATATATATATATATGTAGATATGGGTGTGTGTATACATACATATATATATATATATATATATATATATATATATATATATATAGTGAAATGATTGCCACAATAAGTTTAGTTAACATCTATCTGTCCTTAAAGTGATTTTTTTTCTGCTAGGCATAAAAAGTTTCAGGTGACTGTAATTTTTAATGAAAGACTAAACTGCCCAGAACCTAGTACTTCAGCCACTCATGGAAATTGAACGGAAAAGTAAATGAAGTGTCTTATATTTGTGTTTTCTTCTTGGAGCAGTTGCAGTGCTCATCCTTACACAGTCTGGATATTTTGCAAAGAAAAGATGATCTTTATTGCATATATTCTCCCCTTTCACCTGATGAAAGGTGTATATTATTCTCTCCCCTTTTAATTTTGATCGTTTTAAAGATCAAGTAGAAATTCTTTAATAAATATACTTGCTTATTAGAAAAGATGAAACAACTTCTGTCTTCTGATTACCTAAGGAGGAGTCTGCTTCCATCATGTGAAACAATGCCAGATTTTACAAGCTTTCTTTTGTGACCTACCTTGACAGGTGTTCTCATTTGAAGCACTTAACTTCTAGGAGTTGTAAACATGTGGTTTTTCATACTTGTCCTGGACAAAAGTAATCCTCCGTAGAAAATCCATTACAAAATGATTTCGCAAAGCCACTTAATGTTGAAAATTTCATTGCAAATCTTGGTAGGCCCATTGTTTTGGTAGTAAAGATATATCATGTTCTAGGCCACAGAGGGGTTTGATCTATTGTAAATAATAGTGGCGAGCAAATGTTAATTAGCTATTATAAAAGCAGTGGATTTTGCTAGGCTAGGAGATTTTACTTTATTATATGAATTTAATACTTCTAATGAGACTCTGCCCTCTGTGAGGAAACTGATAAAGTTTGGTTGGTCTGCAGATCAGCAGCATCAGCATCACCTGGGAACTTATGAGAACTCCAGGTTCTCGACTCCACCCCAGACTTTTAAATCAGAAACTCTGAGGTTGGGCTCAGCAGTCTTTGTTACAAGTCCTCCAGATGGTTCCAGTGCCCATGAAAGTGAAAATCACTTATTCCATCAAAGGTCTCCTCAGCTCCAAAATTTCCCAACTTCTTATCCTTTAAGTTCCATGAAACTTCCAAGGACATTTGCTACTCACCATTCAACATTTTTTCTTTTTTCTTCTATCCACTTCTGTTGCATTAAGCTTTCTATTTTAATAATCTTGGTGTTTAACGTGTCTTAATTATAAACCTCAAAGGCTTTGTGCATAAGACAGAGTGCTAATGATAAATTTTGAATAAAAAGGTTTTTTCTCCTATCGTATCATGTTTTTTACTTGTCAGTTTTCTAATGATCAGCAACCTTGTTGGTGGTAAAGAAGCTAAAAGAAGGCTGCCTGCAGGTTTGGTTTTGGCATCGGCACAATGCTTGCGACAGATGGTTCAAGTTTAGCATGGGGTAGTTGGAGAGATGGCCGCCATTCTCTCTTGCTGCCCTAATGAATGTCATTCCTAGCAAACAGCTCTGGCAGAATGGCTCCTTTAAGTCCAGTGCAATGTGTACTGGCCAGACAGGATTGAGAATTAGAGCTCTCTCCACTCAACCTAAAGAAACCTCTTTTTTGGCTCCCAGATGGTTTCCAGAGCTATGAAAATACTGTTCCCAGACACTTCTCATGGCTGAAAAGAGCAGCTTGGAGAGGAAAAGGAGTACTGTGCAGACCACGAGAGAAATGTTTTGCAGCTGGGTATTGCACATAAATGCTAACTGAACACCCTTTTAGTTGTGTAACTCACCGTTATGCCTCACAGTGGAAGAGCCACTCAACAGAAATGAAGAGTACCTCACAGAGGCGTCTGTACTTGTAAACCAGCTCTTCATTGTGGACCACAAAGAGCAATGTGTAGGACATTGTACTGAAAATATCAAGTAAATCTTGCAGTGGTGAAGGTTTGGTGCACTGCCTGCTGCTCATTAGAGATCCCGTCTGGCCCTTTTCCTGCAGAATGAGTGGTAGATTGCTGACACCTGTTTTCCCATCCAGCCTGAGGATGTGAAGTGTACATTAGGAATGCCTGAAAGTACTTCCTTGTGTCTGAGCCTGTTAGCTCGGTGTTTGGAGAAAAGGAGGTGGGGGTTCAATGCTAGGAAGGGAGATGAAAAATCAGTGGTGAGAAACTGCAGTATAAACAGAACTGAGATTTTCATTCTCATTTAGAGGCTTCTGATTGTGCACTTAATTCATCCTCCATGTGGCCCTGATAAACTTGATTACCTATTGAGCAAAGTAGAAAGGAGATGTATCCTGTGCAGATTTCAAATGTTTCTTATTTATTTATATATTTATCCATGTATTTATTAGAAAGACAGAGGAAGGGAGGGATAGAAACATCAATCGGTTGCTTTCTCATAGGTGCCCCAACAGGGGATGAACCCACAACCCAAGCATGTGTCCTGACTGGGAGTTGAACCAGTGACCTTTTGCTTTGTGGGACAATGCCCAACCAAGTGAGCCACACCAGTCAAGGCCTCAAATATTTCTTAAATAACTTGAGTATGTAGTTGAGATTATGAGCACCTTAGGAATGGGATAGAAATAGCCCACACTTAAAACAGATTTATCAACCTTAAGTTATTTTAAAATACATTTGGTCTTAAATATATAAATTTAAAGTGTATTGATAGTATGATCAATTTTTTGCATAATTCTGAACATGTATTTGCTCTTCTCATCTTCGCCTACTATAAAGTCTCAAAGACTGGCACACAGTTCAGAGGACCTACCTTCAGTCATGAATTGAGTGCCTTCTGTATGTTATATTTTATGCTAAATACGAGACGCTAACAAGCACAGGACAGATTCCCAACCCCCAGTTTCTCAAGTGCTGGCAGTCTACTGGAGAGAAATGACACTCATCAGAAGTAGCATAATACTGCAGCACATGTGATAAGCACAGAGATGATCCCTATTTTCAGTGGGGCTGGGAGTATAAGAGAACTGTGAGGTAGTTGGATGGGGGAGGATGTGGCTCTTGTTCTGGATATTAAAGTATAAGGAGAATTGTGGAAAGAGAATAGGATGTGTGTATGATGAGCTTTCCTTGTGTTAATAGTCTGTGTAGAATTTAAGGGATTGTTTTGTTTTGTTTTCTTTTGTTTTAAAAGCAATGGCAACATTTTCCCCCTCACTCATTTGTAGGACTTGGCTAGGTTGCCTATGAATGCTGGCCTCTGTTGTGAACTCTGGATGAATGGGGTTAGGGTTGTGTCATGGCCTTGGACCAGAGTGAAATTAACTGGCTCATAATGTGATTGAACTAATGACCTTGGCCTCATTACCACTGTGTTTTAACCAGTTGAGTCAATCAAACATTGCAGAAAGGGTGATCAAGATATCTTTCAGAAAGAGACCTGGATAATAGTAAACATAGGAGTGAAATCAACTCCAAGCTCTTTCTTCATGTAACACCCAGGTATTTATCCTTTTTTTCTTGAATTTATATTCTTGTTTCTGCATCTAGGAAAAATAGGGTAAAAAGAATGAAAAGGACACCCTGACTCTCCACTGTTAGTGTATTTGACATAATGCAATGTATTGTCATTTTTCTTGCACAGTGTCAGGCTGTTTTTGCAGAGCAAAATATTCCTGAGCAACAATATTGCTTTTAATTCTAGATATGTGATATCCCATAAATATATTGATGATGCCTTTCTCTTCTTTAAAGTCTGAACAACCTAGTCCTGCCAGCTCCAGCTCCAGCTCCAGCTCCAGCTTCACACCATCCCAGACGAGGCAACAAGGTACTGACATCTCCCAGGCAAATGAGGAGACATTTTTCTCATAAAACATCTTAATGAGTTGATTTATGGCCCATTTTCTACTTTTTTATTATTTGAATGATAACTTGGCTTTTATGTAGTTGTATTTATTTCCCCTAGGAATGCATTTGAGTATTTTTCTGATGTATGAGGCCAGCCTCTAGAAATTCCCCTTTTTCCAGTCCCTGCCATTGGAGTCCCATTTCACAAAAGGATTATAGACCCAGCCCATTCCTGGGAGCTCCCAAAGGAAATACAATAGCAAACGCTGGACTTGAGAGGCTTTGACATAGAGAAAGAGGTTTTTACTCTCCCTCCTGAATATCTTTGATTTCACTTATTTATTTTCCTACAGTTAATAAACCCTTTTCTTTGACAAGTGTTAATTTGCTCTCTCTGTGTGTGTATATACATATATATTCTTTTTGCTATGCAAACTCAGAAATTAAAATTTTAAGAAAATTTTAAGAGATTTAAATCAGAACATTAACTAAATATGTTTTTCACTTATGTGTGTGGAGTTCTTTTTTAAAAATTCAAACATGAAAAGTCAAGTAATATCAAGGAATAATTTGTTTTTGAGCATTATATTGCACATTATTTTTTTCAATTGACCACACTGAATTCCTTATGGCCTTGTATGTTTTGAAAAGGATTAAATTGTTGTATGTGTTTGAGCTAAGGCTAAGCTTCCAGGGAAAAAATAAAAGACACTGATCATTGGGGCTGTTCACATTTCTTGTTCCACTGACTTCCAAAGATATAAGCCTATGACAAAAGCAGAAAAATGTGGGCTTTGAAGAATGTGAGATTGCAGATTCAGCACTTACTTTTAGAACTCAGATAGCTCAGATATTCCTGTTAGATAAGACATTAGGACTTTCCTAATCCAGAATGAAAGTGCCCCTCACACTTTCTTGATTGTTTTTTATAATCTCCTCAGTTAAGATTAAAATAATCTATCTTGTTTTCATTATATTTAGGGGAGTAAGGTGAAAATAAGCCACACTAATGAGTTTTAGTGTGGGTTTCTTTTTTTTTTTTTCCAGTTTTGTCCTATTCTGGAATAAAATTAGTTATGACTTGAAATTTTTCTTCCATCTAATACTGGATACACTCTTGAATTTTCTGGGCACCTGATTTATTACATGGTCTTATTTATGTAAATATATGCTGGTATTTTGCCAAGAATTTCTTTAAAAGTGAAATTAAAAATTGGTTGCATAAAATTACTGTAACTAGACATTGTGTCCAAGATCAATATGAAGATCAGAGATAGGACATTATATCCTGGAATTGAAATACTTTATAATCTGAACTTGACTGAAATGCTTGCTTGACCTGAAATTGACCTTGAAATAAAAGGAACAGCTAAACCTTAATAGATCAAAAACTACCACACAAAGGCTTCATTGCCAAGAACAAGTTACAACCACGGTGATTTATTAGTCTCAACTTTTCAATACATGGATTAACCTGACAAAACATCAATTTACTAATAGATCTTTCTTTTTCTTTTAGGGGTAATTTTTTATTTTTTAATATGAGGGAATAAAAATACATAGAAAAAATTTCCAAGAAAATAGTTTTTCTAGTAAACATTTTGGGGCATTTAATATGAGGTTTAGTTAAATGTTTCCATCCAGAAACTACCAAATTTGTCTTGTAAATTGTATAAATATATATGATAGTTATTTTTAACTAGTGTTCAGTGCTAGTGAGCATTCCCTTGTGTCTAATATAGTGAAGTGTGTTTGCAGTAGCATATTTCATTGCCTGTGGTTCACTGTCATTACTCAGGTCCTTTAAGGTCTATAATGAAAGATCTGCATTCTGACGACAATGAAGAGGAATCAGATGAGGCAGAGGATAATGACAATGACTCCGAAATGGAGAGACCTATAAATAGAGGAGGCAGCCGAAGTCGCAGGTGAGTGTCTTGGAAAGAAAAGGGTTCCCTGTGATGGAATCATGCCATTTTACTAGACCTAATAGCACAACCATAGACAAGGTATAAAACACAAATAGTGGGAGTAAATGGCCACATTCTTATTAAGTTGGGACACCTTGGCATGATTGTACTCACTTCTGCAGAGAACTATATATTGCTTTTATCAGAAATGATTTTTAAACATTTATAGGAAAAACTCCTATTAGAAGTTCTTGTTCTTGAAAATATACGTCCAGGTGACAGGCCTGATTGCTGAAATAGATTATTTTCATTTGAAGAGTTTGTGTGGATCCATTGCTGTAGGTAGTCTTAGAATTTGAGGAAATGTGTTTGCTGTTTGTAGTTCGAAATACATAATTGGCGTCAGTGAATTATGTGTGACCTAATTAAAACTAGGATCACCTGTGTGTTTTGCAGAAAATAAATTCTTTTTAAGTGCACTGACAATTAGTTTTGTTAAGTAGCTTTAATGCTGTGAGGCATAATTCTACATTATAAGATGGTAATTCATGTCACTTATAATTAATAGTCAGCTTAAAATTGCCTTGAGGATTTTATTTCTGTATCATGAGGAAAACAAATAGGCATGCTTACTTTAATGTGTTTTGAGTAGAAAAGAATATGAATCTACTTGAACTTAAAATCCAATTACATGTATAATATATTGCATTAAATCTTTTGCAATTATTCATTATGAATGAGAAAACCCTTCAAATTCTAAAAGGAGTGTGATCTGAACCCAAACATGACAGACTGTGTTTCCTAATTAGTAATCTCTTCCTGTCCTTTTGGAAGAGGCTCCTTAGAGTAGATTATATCTCTCAATTTCTCCTTATGTCCATACTCAATACCTGTTTCTCCACCTTGTCTTCCAAACTCCCTCTACTCATTTTAAATAGAAGAAAATGAAGAACCTTATGCAGTGGGCTTCCATCATTTCCCTTTAGAAGTCTTAACAACCAAAATCCTGACCACTGACTGCTCTCAATTTTAGGTGATGAAAAATGCATGACCTTTTTAGGCAATTACCCAAGTTATTGTCATATAGAAGATCTAGATATTCAAATTAGCTGTTGCCTACCCACTTAACAGTCCCATCCCTGAGTCAGCGTAGGTCAGTCATACACATTTGCAACATGTTGGATGTGATGCACATTGTTGGGGATGCTCTTCTTTTCCCCTGACGTGTGATGTTAGCACAACAGCACCAGTGTAACATTTGATCTTCATTGCACTTGTGAAGACTCAACTGTTTAATCAGTTTAAATACTCAGCATTCCACTTCAGTCAAGAAGCATTTTAAAGGAGCGCTTCAACTGAACACTTCATTAATGTAATTTGATTAAGAAATACAAGTTCCATCAGTTTTTGCTAGAAGGATGTCCCAGTGTATCCTTTTCATTTTCTATCTTGTATCCTGTCTATCTGAATATATTATAGAACTAGAACGTGATTGCCTATTCAGAGTGAGAGAAAAACTACCCAGCTTTCTAAAGCATTTTCTATTTCTAAGAAGAATATTTTATTAGGTTACTACCAAACCAAAGGGAAGGAGCAACCACTGCAGGACATTTCTGAAGGAGGATGTGCATTCAGCAGAGGAGAATAAAGAAGTATCTCCTACTTTAGTTAGAAGAAATTTTCATTTTGTTCTGAAAAGAGAAAAATAAGGGAAAGGGTTATATTTTTATTATCTTTAGTTATTGAAAGATATAATTGTATTTTTAAAGCAGTTTTTCTAACTGCTGTAGTATGTATGTTCCCAATGAATTGTATAAGTGTCCAGGCCTTGGGACAGCTAGGAATCATTTGTTACATAGTAGAAATGGTTGATGGTGAATCTTGCATGATGAGCTTCATACATCCTGCCCTCAAATGTCCCATGAGCTGTCAGTTGTGCAGAGCTGTTGTCCATAATTTTCTTAGCAGTTGCTCCTACTCTTGAAGCCTGTATTTTAGTCACATTTGTAAAAATTTCACCTGTAGCAAAGAGGCAGGCAGAAAGTGAAATAAAGGTAGTAACTTGCAAACTATCTAATTTATTTGACTTTCTGCTAGTTTGGGTGACTAACTTGATGATAGGTGGTTAGAACTAGAGCAGGGAGATAAATGAATAAATGAAGCCACTAAATTTAATGGCTGAGCACCAGCTTTGGGTTACCTTATTTGGCTTTGAATCCTAGAAGAACCACTTTTACTTCTATGACCCTAGGTGAGTGACCTAGTCTCTCTAGTCTCAATTTCCTCATCTGGAAATAAGGATCATTAAATAAGATCAGGTAACACAACACAGTTCCAGGTACAAAGTGTCAACATGTGTTAGTGGTTGTATAAATTAAAGCAAGTTTTAAATGCTTAGAGTATTTAGATACTTCACTGTCTGCATCTGTTTCTATAGATGCTAGAATTATCTGTAATGATGCATATGACTTCTCTCTTTCTTTTCAGAGTTAGCTTAAGTGATGGAAGTGATAGTGAAAGCAGTTCTGCTTCTTCGCCCCTACATCATGAACCTCCACCACCCTTATTAAAAACCAACAACAACCAGGTAAATCACTGGGTTTACACTGCTCAAAGTACTGCAGAACTAGATGTGGTCATTTTACAAAGCACACAAAACTTTTTACCCCTTTATTTTAATCTTTATCTCAAATAAATGGAGATATACAGCCTTAGAAATAAACAAAAGTTAGAGTTAAGTAAACTTCTGTTGTCATGTTGGATGGATTAGTTAAATAGATGCAAGAAGAGATGGTGACAATAAGTGTTGCCCATTTACTCTTGATTTCTTCTTTTCCCTTTGGCAGTAAGTAGCCAACTTCAAGAATTAGAAAGATAGGACCTTTGATGCTAGTGTAAGCTTTTTTATTTACTTTTACTAATAGACAGTAGTTTAGTTGTGCAGAATTAACTTTAACTTCTGATCCTCAGTTTCCTCATTCGTACATGGTGATATTAACACCTACCCTGCTGGCTATTAGGAAAATGATAAATAATACATGTGAAGAACATGAGGCAGTGCCCATACCTACTCAGTTGATGGCAGAAGTTTATTATTATAGGTGCTCTGCTTCTTCGTGCTTATCCAGAAAAAGAGGGTCATCATTTGGGAATGTAGGGAGTTGTTAATAAAATGCAGAGTAAGCAACGGTCATTATCATTGTTATTACAATTGAGCTAAAGGAAAGCTTATTAATTTGATAGTCAACTCTGAATGTGGTTGTTTGAATAAGGTCTAAGCAGAACTATGAAAGCTTTTGAAAGCTATGATGAAGAGCTTTTGTTAGACAAATGATTAAGATTGGGATATTTTTAAATACTTACTAAAATAAACTTTTTCAGCTATCAAGAATATTGTAAAAGCTTCATTGTGCATTGAGTTAATATTCATTACGGAATCTTATTCTTGTCTCTTTGTTTAGACTGATTCTTGGTGACCTCTACAATAATTGCTTAGTTCAAGATACCATATGAATATTATTAATATGAAAATAAAGAACTACATTTTTCTAAAATTATTCTGTTTCACAGATGTCCTACAATTTTAAATGGCTTTGCCCTTGAATTTGTGATCTTTATTTTACTAGGAAAATGTGATTTTTCTAGCATTTTTAAAAAGTTTTGCATAAAGCATAAGCAAAGATCTCCTAAGACTTAAACTTCCTAATTTATAGTGTTTATCTACATACATCTTAAAGCCTGTATTGTTAAGTAAGAATAATATCAGTGTTCTTTACCTCACCAATTGTGGTTCAACTGCTGTTTCTTTGCATCCTACATATGAGTGCCAGTCCAGCCTAATCATCTATTACAGACTGGCTGTTCAAGGAGTTAGCGTTTTTGTTGTTGTTGTTGTTGTTGAATTTTTTATTTATGACTTTGAGAGGGGAAGGGAGAGAGGAAGGAAGGGAGAGAGACATCAATGTATGGTTGCCTTTTACCTGCCTCCAGCTGGGCACCTGGCTGGAGACCTTGCTTGCAACCTGGTTATGTGTCCTGGTTGGGAATCAAACCAGCAACCTTTGGGTTTGCAGGCTGGACCCTTTCCACTGTGCCACCAGCCAGGGCACTGTGTTTTCATTCTTTATTCTATCTTCCTGCAGTTCATGCATCTCCCCATCTCCAGTGCCAGCCAGCTTGCATCTCTGGCATGGCTGCCCAGCACAAGTTAAGCATATCAGGAGAAAGGGAAGACTCAGGGCATAACCATCAATGCCGATCAGTTGAGAAAAGCTCTGGGCTGGCTAAATGGATAACTTGGAATTCTTTTCTAAATTTGTGCTTCAGTATGAGCTGGCAAACGAGTAGAATTTGGACCTTGACTATTTTTACATGCAGTTTAAAGGTATTTGGCTTCCAGTGTGTTTTACAGGTATCGGCAGCAATGCCAGGAGTGAAAGACATTAGGTGCTGTTTTCCTGCCCCTCGTAAGGCTCCTTCAGCATCTTTCCTAGTCAGGCTTAAGACCATGCTTGCTTAAGAAAAGCAGCTCCAACAAGTCCCTCTCTTGCCTTTCAAACCTAATAGCTGCCCCTGCACCCTGCCTGGATGGGCAGTCTTGAGCTGAGCCTGGCTTCAGTAAAGGTCTGAATTCTTTGTCAAACTTTTTTTTTTTTAACCTGTCTAGCAAAACAAGAACAAAAATGAATGCAATCATTTATCTGGAGAGGGTAAAAATTACTTTTTCCTATTAAATAGCATACCACTGGTTCCTTGGCATATGTTTATTCAGCAAATGTAGCTTCACACATGTGAATCATCAATCTGTCAGGAATACTCAATTATATGTCACTTTCTCCAAGCACCTATAAGCATAATAAGAAAGTCCATATGCTTTCACTTTTAGCTAGTCAAGGTTAGAAAATACATATACAACAAGAGTTCTTCCCTCCTTGGAGCTATATGTTGGAACTGAGAGCAAGAAAAGGTTTTTAAAACTTGGTATAGTATCGTTTTCTCAAATCACCTGCATCCGGTCAGGTGGGATACTGTCCTTGTAAGTCAGTGTTCTTAGGACTTCCTAAAAACTTCCTAGTCTCCTTACTCATCTTTCTTAGTTTTTCATGCTGAGGAAGTGAAATAGTAAAAAATTTCTTCAAAATTTAAAGTCCATAAATTTCACCCTGGCATGTAATTTTAGCCTTATATTTGAATTCTGGTGTGTGACTAACTGAAGTTTCTCATCAAATAAAATAGATGAAAACGTGCTGGGAAGGCTTAACTGAAATAGGAAGATTCTCCAAGTGCCCTTCTTTCATATCCCTTGGCTGTTCTCTGTCTGCAAGCTGATAATAATATCTCAAGTTTCCATAAAATTCCAGGCAAAGCTGAATCTCCTTGTCTTTTTTTCCTCAAATCTTCCAGGGACTAGGGAAGAAGGAAAGTGCTAATTGAGTCAAATATTTTATAGTTATTGAAAAATAAAGTTAACAGAGACAGCCACTCGTCAACAAAGCAAGTAATTAACTTGAGTATTATTAGGAGCAACTAGTCATCATTAACATGAAAGACCTATCAGTGGAGAATCCATCTGCTAAACAATTGAGTTGTTGGTCTTCACAAAGGGAGGGATACAGAAAAATAATAATCTTGAAATTTGAATTTCTAATTCATATCCTCAGATTAAGGATAGAAGTTCTATTTTCAGAGACTGCCACCAGTATAAATGATGTATTTCTGCAGTCTGGTAGCTGTGCTGTGTCCTTCAGAACATACAACTTAATAAGAAATGATAGTGAATGCTGTGCTATTTTACCCAGAGATTTTTTTTTTTTTTTTTTTTTTTTACTTTAAAACTTCCTTATGTGAATTTCAAACAAAATAAAAATTTCATATCCTTTTGGGCTGATGGGCAGGAGGAGAGAGGGGCCTCGAAGGAAGTAATCCATTGGACCTGAGTTAATATTCAGAATACCATAAATCACCTATCAGCCTGCAAAGCACATTGAATGAAATTAAAGACTATCCAGTTAAACTGGTTTGAAATAAGCCCGTGGAAAACAAGGTGCTGTACTTTTATATTCTGGAGTCATTTCCTCAAAGATAAGAAATGATCATAAATAAAACAATTGTCTACAGCATGGCTCAGCTCTCTCAGAATGAGGTTTTGACAAAGCTGTTTATTTTGGAGCAGGGAGAGATCAAAGGAGGAAGATTAACTGAGCCCTCTCTGGGCAGCCACTCAGTAACTTGAGTCGGATCACTGACACCCGGAGCTTTTGTTTCTGCCACTGCAGCTTCAGAAGAAAGAAACTAGGATTTCAATGTAGTTTGGCCTTCTGTGCAGTACTTACGGAATGTGTAGGGTGGGACTTAAGCGCCTCACAATGTCCTGTTTTCTGCTTTGAAGAGAAGGTGGTAGAACTCTCTAAGCTTAGTTAGCAAAGTTCCATTGCAAATATAGTTTCTCAGTCTCTTTGACCCCTTGAGTGCGGTAATTTGGGGATGGAGGCCATGGGGTAGGGGTGTGATATGGGAACAAAATTTTGTTTTCTAAAGCTCAAAGCAGGCAGGCAGCCTCTGTTTCTTTCTCTTGCCTCATCTCGGCAAATCGTCTCAGGTTTGCCCGCCCGGTGTCTGAGCTGATGAGGAGCGCCATCTGCTGACCTGCTTACTCCTTGGTCTCTCTCTGCGTGTGCAGTTTTCCCTTGAGGTCTCATTTCCAACAACAGAGGGGGAAAATTATGAACGTAGTGGAGTCTTTGGTTTCCCTTAACAGTAGACCATGTTTTCAAAAATTTGAGTGCCTTGTTTCTGCTACTAATTTCCTTGTGTTGTCCAAAGAACTGTATTTTAAGTTAGCCTGGTCAAACAGGTCATCTGGTTTATCTTACTGTGAAAAATGAAATAAAGATAATTCTTAGGAAAGACTCTGTTAGAAAAAAGCTCACTTCTTACCCATGCATTATTCTAAATTCAAAGGAAATATATACTCTTATGCAATTATTTGGTCTTTTCTAGAATGTCATGGTCCTATCCTCAAAAGGTAAAATGTTCAGTAGTATAAAATTTTATAGCTATATAAGTATCTGGAGATTATCTTGTTCATCTCTCTCATTTCATCTCATTTTTTGAGGTCCCCAAAATGTTCAATGATATGGTTAGGACCTGAACTTGGGTTTCTGAGCACAATCAGGGCCCTTTATACTATAAATTAAAAGTGAACTCATTTTAAAAATCTTCTTTGTGATATGGAATATGTTGGACTTTTGAACAGAATTGTAGTGTGTGTGTGTTAGAACAAAGAATGGATAAAGAGGAAGGGGGCATGAGATTTCTTAAATGTGCTTTATTTGGCATTTTTATCATAATTATTAGTTTCAGATTATAACAACTCAATACTGAGATTAAAATGAAAAAGATAAGTTACTTTGCTTTTTAGGTTTGTATACATTTGTAAAAACAACAAATTCAATGGTTTTCAGTCATTTTAATCAAGGGTCATTTAAAGTATTTTCCTCCTAACCTTCAATTTAACAGATTCTATCAAACCAACTAAATTTATTAAATAATCATTTGGGTTTTGTTTATATTAATTCGAAATCTAGCTCCCATGGGAAGTTTCTGAAGAGTATGCAAAACTATTGCTCATACACTAAGTTGTAATCCGTTCAGATGAAAGGAAAGGCACCTGGTATTTTATCATAGGTAAAGATAGCATTTCTAGAAACTCAGAAGGTAGTCCTGGCTTTTTAGTTCTTGATTTGGAGGAACCCAACTTGGGAACAACCAGTGTCACTGATGGCCATCTTTATTTCCAAAGCTGCATCAAGTTAGTAGATCTGAGTAATTTTTAGAATCTGAACGTCAGGTACAAAAAAGGGCATTTGAAATTTTGTCTTATCCCTAGTGTACTTAGCACTGGTAGTTGAAGCAGCAGAATGAATAAGAGAAAATTCTTGCCTGAGGGAACTGGAATCCGGTATAACTCAGCTGCTATACATGTGTGAATGTTGTCACTTGGAAGCTTAGCTCAATTTCCTTATTGTCAACTTTGTGAAGTTTTTCTGTTGCTCTGACTCAGCATTTTAGATATAAGTATTTCCTAAGAAAACGTAAGATTAGAAGAGAAGAAAGAAAATGTACAAAGGAGAAAATCTCTTTGGAAAATGATGTATGATAATAAGTGCCTTTGTTCTGGTGGCTGGTTGGCTGAGAAGTGCTTGAAATAAAATTTAAGTGTTCTTTCTCTTGCATCCCTAGATTCTTGAAGTGAAAAGTCCAATAAAGCAAAGCAAATCAGATAAGCAAATAAAGAATGGTGAATGTGACAAGGTGGGTTTTTAGTCCTTTACTCTTGATTGCAGCAGCATCGACATGTCCTCTGTTTTTTTGTGATTCTCTTGATCATCCTTGCTGGTTCCCTTTTCATTGTCTCCATCAGAAGTGTCTGAGAGTAGTTTACTTTCCAAGTCTCCCTTATATCTCCAGTATTAAGGTTGGCCTTATGCTACTACCATTTGCCTTGAAGCCTACATTCCCCATGGATTTCAGGCACATTGAATTGGGAGGTAAGAGACTTGTGGTGGAATTAGAGGGTGAAGAACTCTCAGACGTAAGTGAGCAGGACATGTGAGCCTAGTGCCATGTGCTTTCCACACCTCAAGTGTGCATCATGCATCTGAAATCTGACTGCAAGGCCTATTAGGGGTTAATCTCCTGCTGTGGGCAGTGTCGAATGTGTTTTGCAGGGCCAGGGTAGGCCTGGCTAGTGCTTCACAGACCTCTCCTTTGCCTTCATGGCAAATAGGGGTAGGAACACTCATGCAACTAATGCTAACCAAGACTCATGGGTCTGAGCATATGAAAGGGAGATCACTCTGCCTTTTCAGGGGAGCTCTTGACAAATCACATGCTAATGAAATAGCAATCTCTATTTTTCATAAGACATTCATTTCTGTTTTTTTCACTTGCCAGTCACTAGCAATGTTAAGTAACTGAGAAGGCCTTTTTTTTTTTTTTAATTAAGAATTTGCACTGACATAATTGGTAACATGCATGGATACTTCCATGTTCAAACTCAGACTTTTTTCTATTAGTTAGAAAACTTCTAAGACAGATGAATTTTTAAAAATGAAAGTAGACTTCAATAACGCAATTTATCACTGAGTTCCCCTTCTCTCTGTAGAGGCATTGTTGAGAGTACTGAGGCTGTTCACTTGAATGTTGTGAGAGAAAATAAATGCAAGAATTGTTCCTTTTAAAAAAGCTGGGTTGATAAAGGTAATAATTGGTCAAAAGAGACTTGATCTTCAAAGGCCTTAGGCATGGAGTCCATATAGCCTGGTTTGGATAAAATGGGGACTCTCCAGTTGCTGCCTGTGTGTTCTTATTTATTCCCATTTTTTTTGAATTGCTTCTTAACATGCTTGTTCTTTGGGGGATACTGTTCTCTTTCAGGCATACCTAGATGAACTGGTAGAGCTTCACAGAAGGTTAATGACATTGAGGGAAAGACACATTCTGCAGCAGGTGAGAAATGCTTTTGAATATAACCATTCCCAAAAGCTTCAAGGCCTAGCTTGTCCTAGGGGGATGTGATAGCACCTAAAGACCATACAGCCCCACATTGGCAACGGCAACTGCCAGGCCAATGACATCTGCAATACAGTTGACCCTTGAGCAACATGGGTTTGAATTGCATTGGTTTATTTACATGAAGATATTTTTCAATGAATTTATAGTCAGCCCTTCCTATCAACCGGCTGTGAATCAAAAACACTATTTTCATTCTGCAATTGGGATCTGTATGCAGAAGGTAGACAGTAGGCATTGTTCTACACCATTTTTTATAAGGAAATAGAGCAGCTGAGGATTTGCCTGTCCACATGGAGTCCTGGAACCAAAATCCTATGACTACCAAGGGACTGTACTTAATTTTTGGGAAGTCAGAAGCTATCTCTGGATATTCAGCTGTGTATCAGTGGGGTGGAACCCCTAACCTCTCTGCTATTCAAGGGTCAACTGTATTTAGGAAGGGTGCTCACTTCTGAGGCTGCTTTGGAGCTTTGCCATGATTACCCCCTTCCCTGGTGCCATGGGCAGTGAAGACAGGGCACATGTTAGGGCTGCCTGATGCTGGGACATGGGCCGAGGGAGGGGATAGTAGGCACACAGAAACCTTTGGGGCCAGGCTTCTGGTTTCATGGGAAAACAGTGATAAGAATTTCAGTCAAGTGTTGTAAACATTTGTGATTCAATTTAGCAACCTTTTGCCAATGCTGTTTTAAGGAAAATAAATATTTCCCTCATTTCTCTTATCTTGTACAACATACATTCGATTATTATGAGCTCAACTTGTAGAGTGGGGAAACTTCTATGAGTACAATATGATGTTTTGAGAAGATAAGAAGGGTGGTTTTTAGCTTGTGTACAGTTACATGAATCCATTTCAGTAACAGTGACTATTGGTAAAATAGTTTTTTCTTTAACACTGAAAGAGAAGGTTGTGTTCTTAATTCCAGCATAGGTTTGTAGATTATTTCTCTGCTAATTTTTTTACTACTTTCAAATGACTTGAAGTTTGAGTTTAATCTACCCCAGCTGTGTGTGAGTGTGTGCGCATGGGTGCGTGTGTGCGCGCGCACAAGCATATGGTTTTTTAATGTTCATTGGCTGATGGTAACATTTATATTCCTTGTGCATTTTTGCTTAAATCTATAAATACACACTCTCAGGCTTGCCAGGTTTCCTGATTGGGGAGATAAGCTTTTTAACTATTCTAGAGTTTCAGATTTGAGCAAAAGACTATAGACCTATGGTTCTTAATTGGATGTAAGTTTCATTTCCATTTAAGTGAGTATGGGTAGGGGAGCAGGATTTGAGTGGCTTACCCTAATACTTTCCTAGTATTTTTCTTCAGCTTTCTCCTGTAGAACCCAAAATTGTTCAGCCTGACATTTACCAATTATTTGGGGCTAATTGACTGAATGGTGATGGTAGTTTTATGAGCTGATCTCCCCATCCCTTCCCAAATGCCAGCTCCGAACCACTGTGGAGCAATTTCCAATAAAGCTATTAATGTGCAAGCTGGGCCCAAACCATGAGTCTTGCAGGAGAGTGAGACAGATGTTTGGACAGGGTTGGGACACCTTTACAAAGGAAGCCCAGCCAACGAATTGAGGATACTAGGCCATTGGGCACAGTCTTACCTTGGGGAGTCATTGGCATTCTCAATTTCACATTGTCCTTTATTTTGACCTTTGAAAGAATTCTGAGAGAAGATGGCTTAACTTGAGTCTTCTATTGAAGTGGATTATATTAGTGTTCTAGAGGGAGAGAGTGATCTCGATGAATTTTTAACCTGGCATAAAGGCACTCAAGGGTGCACAGCGCTTCACCCTAATTGCATTCCCAGGCTTCTTGAAAGCTCTTTGTCTTTGGCCTTTTGCCTTGTAATGCAGCTGAGGCTTGTGAGCATTATAACATGATGCATGTCTTGTCACGGTTTACTGCTTAATTAATTCTTAGTGTAAAACCTAGCGCTATGAAGGACCAATGTTACTCTTCCTTGAGAGCAGTCGTCAGGGAATGCTTTCCAAAGTCTGCATCTTCTCCACCATGCAGACTCAACACCTGAGACAGAATTTCTAGTGAGCCCAGGATCACATCCTAGGTTTTTTCCTATTAAATGTATTGAATCCACTCTGACACTTTTATTTGGTGCACAGAAGGTGATTAATATCTTTGTCTTAATCTGGGGGCACACTAACACTGGTGTCCAACAGCTAGTTTAATGAACAGAAAGCACTGCATCAAGAGAGCCTGCGTTCTTAAGCCTCTTCTCTATCAGGTAAAAATACAGTACCATGGATATAGTCAAGCCCAGAGATGTCAGCTACAGGGTAGAGTAATCATTTGTTTCTTCTTTAAACCACATGTTCTACATTTCTTTGGAAAGGGAGAGTGAGCACTTCCAAACTCCTAAGCAATTCAGTGTTGAGTCTGGATTTGCATCCTACATAGGAGGCAAAAAACCATCGTTTCCTTCAAAGACAGTTTAGTAATTTAGATAGCAGCTATTATACTTTTAGAGTTACTTTCAGAGATATGGGGAATGAGTGGGGTATCGAGTATTCCTTGTAACAACATGGAGACCCCTCCCTGAGAAATGGTCTGCTAAAAATGATTTTTCTCCATTCTGTCATATTTTAGAATCCCCTGTAGATTGAGGCTGACAGTCTGCCTCTTAATCCAAGGTAGGGCACATGTTGCATGGCAAGACAGAGTTCTCCTGTCCATTGTCACAGTCATTCTCCAAGAAGACCTGACTTCTCTCCGCCCTGACTTCACTCTGGGCAGATGCAATTAAAACAGCTTGCTTACTAGTTCCCACTCAGACAAGAGGCTATTTCAGGTAGAAAGAACCCCAGTTTTAAAAATATTATCATCAGACTAAAATAATGCTTCTACTTTTTTGTAATTAAAAACCAGGTATATGGGAGGGAGTCACCGATTTCACAAGTGGATCTTTCCTCTTAAAAAACAAAGCAAAGCCCTGGCTGGTAGCACAGTGGTTAAGGCGCCGGCCTGCAAACCCAAAGGTCACAGGTTCGATTCCCTAGCCAGGGCACATAACCAGGTTGCAAACCAGGTCTCCAGTCAGGTCTGTGGCTGGAGGCAGGTGAAACGCAACCATACATTGATGTCTCTCTCCCTCTCTGCCTCTCTCCCTTCCCCTCTTTCTAAAAATAATGAAATAAAATCTTTAAAAAAATAAAATAAAATAAAATAAAAAACAAAGCAAAACAACAACAAAAAAAAAAACAGTCTGTGTGGTAACCCCTAAAAGGCTAAAATGCCAGGAAATAATCCATCACGAGTGTTTTCACAACAACCATCATCTGAAGAATGAATTAAACAATGTATGTACTCTTCCACTTCCCAGACTCACCCTGTGTTCTTGCCTACTGTTCTAACCTGCAGTCACTATTATTATTATTATTATTTTGGAGAGGCACTTATTATTGTAGTAGGATGCAGGGTACTGACACCAAGGTAGGGCCACACTGCCTCAGCAGAGCAGGGGATTCTGACAGAAAGGCAGAGTGGTATCCTTCAGGGACTGGCATGGTGTTTTTAGGCTTTGGGGATTGTGTCTTTGGAGTAAAAGCATGTTAATGCTGTGTTTCTGACGTTCTAACTATCAGCATTCCAGGAAAAGAGCCCACATTTATTTTTCTTTATAAAGTCTACTTAATTGAGGACATGGGTACAGTCTCTAATAATTCAAATCATTAATGCCGTTCCCTTTGGCAAGTAGTTCCAAACTACCCAACTGCCGCCACTACTTTTGCTTTTAGGCTGTCTCTGCATCTGCCTTGATGTATTCTTATAGGTGCCCATAAAAATGTGGGGTTCATTTGGTGAGATTGATCAGTTCCCCTTTATATCTTTGTGTGTTTGTGGCTGCAGGCGGGGTGGGACGCGCTGGTTGTGGAGGAAGTAGGAGGACTGTGATTGAAGCCCTGGAAACCTACAAGATATTACAGTGCGTGTGAGATGACTAAGCTGAATTTCCTAGTGGGCAAATGTGTTTATTTGCTTTAAAATCAAGTGGCTTTTTCAAAAAGGTATTTTTCTCTGTTTTCTACTATGAAGTAATTACTAGGCAGCTATATTGAGTCACAGAAAGCTATTTACTTAAAAGGGTAAGGTACCTGCCATTTTCGAGGGAAAATGTGGGGCTCTACTTCCTTCACCCCCATATTGTGGTTTTAGTCATTTCAACGAATTCTTCTCATCTAGCAAACTTTCCTTATAATTATTATTTTTAAATCCAAGTAGGTCTTTTTTGAGTTTTAGCTTTTGGCATTTTCCCTGCTTCATCTGTTTTAGTGCTAATGCAATGGCTGACAGTGAGGGGAGGAGGAAAAACACTGGGTCTGGTTATGTATGAGCTGCAGAGTTACTTCCCAGACAATTAAGGATAACTTTATATTTATATGGCAGTCATAACCATGTGCCCTGATCTGTGTTGGAATTCCCAGTTTACAAAGGAGCTTCATTTACCATATCTTATTTGATCCTCTGCACACCCCTGTATGATGATAAAATAGTTGGCATTGTCCTCATTTTGTAGGTGAGGAAACTGAGGCTCAGAGACTATAATATTCTGTCCAGTGCCATTCAACACCACTCAAGTAGTGAGCAGCATCAGGACTCAATATTGCCAGATTCAGGGCTCTGTATTCTGAATGCTTTCTCATTTACCTGGTGGCCCCCTAGTTGGGGAGATGAGCCATACTCTGGAATAATTATCATTTGACTCTATCGTATTAATTGAAAGGCTCTTTGTTTCTATCTAAAAGAGCATTGAAGAGGCTGTTTGTGTCTCTCCTGAAGTTTACACATTTTCACTAGTTCTATTGTATTTCTACACAATGGGGCAAAAATATAATTTAGTCTGGAAGGTACTCTTAATTCAATTGATGTTAAATGCATAGTAAGTATTTGATTGCCTTGAAAAGTTTGTGTGTGTGGACATAGCTGGTTGTGTGTCTCTGTATGTATGTAGATGTATGTGTGACTTACCCAAAGCTCTGTAACTGTTAACTAATTTTAAAAATGAGGGTCCATTTTAGATCTTTTAATGTTAATAACAAGGTCCTTATTGATAAATTCTTATGTGAACGTAACAGTTTAACTATGGTTAGGAATACTCCTTTTAATCTCTTGACGAATGTACTGGAACCTTAGGTCCAGCGCTTTAAGCAAGGAGGGCTTGCTCTCCACCTCTCCCCCGCCACCCCATAATAACAGCCATGGAGGTAAGTGATTTATGGTCAGTTTGGTGACTTAAAATATGCTGCTGAGGGTATAGACTTCTTGCCTTTGTGCTTGGCCATCTTTCACATCTTGTATTCATCCTCTTGAGGGGAAAGCAGCCATTGCACTTCTAGGAAGAGGGACACAGTGCAAAGGCATGTGCCCATTGTCCATACCTTTGCTAAAATGTTCCTGAAAGCCCAGTAATTTGTGAAAAACAAATTGTAAACAGTGGTATCTGCCAATTGCTGTGCATGGGTCTGGAGGGACCAGTATTGTAGCTGGGTGTGTTGCTCCCTCCCAGAAAATCAAGCTTCCGTTAGTAAAGAAGGTTTAAATGGATATCAGGTAGGCAGTTTACTGTGTATGTCATGGTTTTGCAATGGGAATAACTTGTTTTATTATTAAGCCAATAGTTTTTATCTGTAAAAAAATTAGTTTCAGAGATTGAATAAGGTAATAACAGTTAAGTCTGGAGTTTTGCAACCATTGGATGAGGTTCAGTATATCTTTTATGCTTCTGTGGAAGGCAAATGTGTCAGGAATGGGGAGCATATATTTTCTGTTGAGAGCCACTGACCCATGTGGAATAGTTCATAAATCACTAATTTTTTAAGAAAATTAATTTTAAGAAGAGAACATCAAAAGTTTTGCTATTTTTGACCTGAAATCAGGTAATATAAAACATCATTGAATGAATAGGCTAATTAATTTATTCCTTCTCTTTCTAAAAATTATTGAACCAAAGAAAATTATAAGGGATTTTTTTAAAAAAGGAATAATATAGATAACTAAAAATAAGTGGAAGAATTTGCCAATTGATTTCTTTGTGTGAATATTTTATCTTTCATCCTAGTGCTGAATCACCCCCCCCCCCACACACACATACAAAACTTACTAAAAGTAACCCCCTCCATCTCATTTGACCCAGCCAGCATACCTAAATCCCACACTACACAGACATAGAACCCATTTCTGATCAAAATTATTAGTAAAATAGGAATGAAAAGACACATAATATAGCAAAAGATTCACAAGCCAATAACCAACATCATTCTTAATGTTGAAACTTTTGATGTGTCCCCCTGAAAGCCAGAACAAGACAACAGTACATCTGTCATCACTTTCGTTTATCATATTGCTGAAAATTGGAGCCAATGCAGTAACTCTTCCAAATGGGGAGACAAAGGCATCCTTTCATTTTCTAGTTAGTAACTTATCACTTCCAAATATGCAAGGGAATCACCTGAACGTAACTATAAGTAATAGATTTTTATTCATTTTCTGTTGAAGTGTAATAAAATGTAAAGCTCCGTGAATTTTAACAAAGTAAATGCATTTTTTACAAACACCATGCAAACCAAGCAACAATACAGTTCTAGCACCCCCAGAAGACTCCCTTAGCCCCTTCTAGCCACTCACTATGCATGGTCTTCAGCGTGTGTAATTGTAGATGGTTTCATTATCTTTCTTTGTGGGTTTTTGCATTTTAAAAAGTTCAACAATAATATCAGGAAGAAAAATGCTCATTATATATGTGTGAATGAATGTGTGTGTGTATTGTGTGTATACTTTTTATTTTTTAATAAAGAATTTTGTTGTTTCTGGGCTGGAATTTCCATACATCTATTAGGTATGGTTACTCCCCATTGAGTCAGTAAGTAATATTTGAAGCGGTTTTGAAATTATATCTCCTCCTAACAGTTCACTCTTACTCCCACCTCTACAGTAAAATAGTTTATTGATGACTTGAAAGCATGAATCAGTTTAAAGGATATAAATGATGAGAACAGGTAATCTGCTCTTATTCAGAATTTCAAAAGGTTAATATTCATTTGGCTTACCAATTGGCTAAGAGAATTCTTTTGTCTTTAATAGTATAGGAACTTCTCACTATATATGTCAAATGTTCCATATTTGATGCCTTCCATCTCTCTCTCTCTCTTTGCTTTTAAATTTGCATTTATTATTGTCCAAACTTTCTCTTCTTTATTCCTCTAGATCGTGAACCTTATAGAAGAAACTGGACACTTTCATATCACAAACACAACATTTGATTTTGACCTTTGCTCACTGGACAAAACCACAGTCCGTAAACTACAAAGCTACCTGGAAACATCTGGAACATCCTGAGGATACAACTGGATGCATCAAAAACAATTGGTTTTTATTTTTATTTTTTTGGTTGTGATTTTTTTTGTTGTTGTTGTTGTTTATAAGAAAACACTCAGAATGATGCAACCAAAAGGGAAAAAATAAAAATCCAGCAACCTTCAGCTTTATTTTCCTTTGAAGCCAGTCATCATCTCTTGATAAAGGAGAGGTTAAGCAAACCAGCCTCAGCGGACCACTCTTCTCTCCATGGAAATCCCCGGGAAGAGTTTGCCTGGATAGCCTTGAAAACAAACAAATCAAATACAACACAAGAAAACTTAAAGAATGTGTATGGTATCATGTATCTCTCTCTGTGGTGGTTCATGCCACAGGATGAATGCATATTCAACACACTGCCTTATTACATAACTGATCTATTTATTATCGCATACAGATATCCTAAAGTCATTGAGGGAATGACACCACAAGACATTCTAAGTACTTGGTCCCGTGGATGCTCTTTCAATGCAGCGCCCTTGCCATCCCAAGCCCAGTGACCTTACTCGTATACTGTGCCACTCTCCACCAACTTTTTCCGACTCCTTTAAGTCGTTGCAGTCTGTATTTTCCACCTTTTGTTTTTTCAAGTTCTAGGACACAAACGATCTACTGGGGGGACCAAATAACCACCCTGATTTTCTTCTTTGTGGTCTTTTTCCTGAAAGTTGGGACCTAGTTCTTGGCTGTATCCATATAATGATCTTGGACCATGGTAGAAAAAAAGCACCAAATAGGATCATGACTTTCTGTCTAGCCTTAGTCAACAAATATGTAGGACTTTTAAACAAAAGGGTACATGTAAACGTCCTGCATCCAGCATTGTTGAGCTGTCATCAACATTCTTGTGTCTGTTTTACTGTTATAATATTAGATAAATATGGAAGTAAAGGCATTCCACAGGATCACCATTTTTTACAAAAAAGGAATTCTGGCTCTTTTTTCTAAAGAAATGTTGTAGAAATTCTTAATTTGGATCTATTTATTAGTAAGAGTTTCACCTTTCTTCAGCTGCCAGTGTGTCATTCATCTTAACCATAAAACCTGGAATAAGAGATTTTTGTTTGTTCGCATATGGTCTCCTTAGGATCTTTTTATATTTGGAAAATTAAAATCTTTCTTTGGGGGAAATTCTTGGTTATTCTGCCATCACAGATTATGTATTAACTTGTAGATGCAGTGGTTCGATACCTGTTTAGTCACTTGATTATGTTTCCAAAAGGATTTGTTGTATCAGTGAAAATAAAGGTGGTTGGGGAGGGCGGGTAATTTTGTTCTTGATGTACCCTGTTTTGAAACTAGAAATTTGTCCTGTGGCATGCAAAAGAAAGCAAATTATTTTTAAAGAAAAAAAAAAAAAAACCAAAGTACTTTTGGTGTCATTATTCCATCCCCTCCATAAGTGGAGAAATGCAAAGTGAGAACAGCTCATCTTTCAAGTTTTTGCTAGGAACTCGACTAAAAAGAAAAGAAATGAAGAAATACTTCTGGATCCAAAGGTTCGTTCACTGGATCAGCCTTAAGAAAGTCTCTATCTGTGCTAATAGACCAGTATCTCCCTTGTTTATTCCCATGCCAGATGCTGTCTTTTCATACAGAGATCAACAACTAGTGGCTGTACAGAAAATGGTCTTTCCAGACCCATTCTTTTGGGCAGTAATGTAAATGAACATTGATAATGGAGTTATTTCTGCATTTTAAAAAGGGAGAGTTTAAAAACTATTTCTTTCTATCCAAAGACATTATTTTTTTTCCTTTAAAAATGCTTCTTGTAAATTACTTCTCTGAGGCATCCTCCCTGAGGACAAGTGTACATTTTCAGTCATGTTACGATTCTTGATGATTGGCACAAACTGTCCTGGAAGCAGTTGTCATCTAGCCCACTTGTCAGTGTTTAATTACAAAGAGAAACCGAGTTGTTTTAGGTGACTGATGAATTGTGATTTTAGTTGTGTTTTGTTTTGTTTTGAACTTTACAGGTAAAAGGGAAGGACAATGCTTATATGGAGTTATTTGCAAAATTTAAAACTCTTTAGAATTTCTAACTGCTAATCCGCATATCTAATTAAGCCAGAAGTGTATGTGGTGTAACTAAAATATCTGTGTAGTTTAACTAGGAATGTGTATATGTAGTTTGGGCCATTTTAATTTTTGTAACTAAATTGTGTGGCAAAAACTATGATTTGGCAATGTAAAGATATTTTGTTGTTGTTGTTCCTTAGGTTACTAAGCCAGTAATCAGGTTACATAAACGATTAAACAAAAAGCTTAATAAGAAGAGGCGCTATGACAGTGATAAAACATAGTCATAAAGTTCAGGTAATAAAGCCAATATCTTCAGAATATCATCAAAATGTAAGTTTGCAACTGATAATAAAATTTGTGAAAACCTATTCATCTACTGCTTGTGGAAACAGCAAAATGAGTTTTCCACGAGAATCCAGTATAGTAAGAGTTACATTGTTAATTTTTTTGAAGTTATACCCTTGCTCTCATCTCACTTATAAATGCAGAAATAATCCCCCCTTTCAATTAATTTCAAATAGTTATACTTAAAGTAACCCACTCACTTCTGCCACATTTATGTACACTCACCTTGGGAACCTGTTAAAAAATGTTGTTTGGCACATGTGTGTCCTGTTAGTGGCTTTGAATTTCTTAAGCACAAAAGAAAAAATGGCAGGGTTTTATTTCTTTGGTGTATATACATATAAATAGATGTCTCAAATAAAATTAATTGGGTGAGTGTGAATATGGTTTGAGCCAGCCAGAACATGATAAACTTCCTTTAAATTTTTCCCCAGTAATTTGAAGGGTAAAAATGTATGTACATAACATTCCCCCTAATAAATTAGCCTCTGCTTCTGGTTTAGCCACAGAACATAGATGAGAGCAGGTGCTCCTGTCTCAGCATGTGGCAGTCGTGTCAGGAACCCCTTTCACAGTTGCTTTGTTTCTTGACCACAATCCACCTCTCTGTAAACAAAGAAGTACGTCTATATATATGCTTGTATATTGTGTTAAAATAGGGAAGAACATGAAAATGATGTTAGGAGACTAAAGGAAAAACATAGGAGAGTATCAAACATTTTTCAATTGCTAAGCAAATCTCTAATCTGATAAATTATGCACCTTTTTGTGGAAAGAGCCAATCAACTTGGCTTTATTCCACCAAAAAAAATAAGTTATTTTCCATAGGTAATTTCTACAGACATAGCTCATCTTTATAAAAGACAATTCGGGCCTACATAACATTCCAAACCCCTGTGCATGTTAACGAGTTAACATAGGTGTTTAAGAGAAGAGACTTTATTCTTAAATGTTTTAACTTCGCCTAGGTATCAGAGTTGGATATTTGGTGTTGGAAATGGTCAGTGTTTGTGTTTGGTGGCTGGTGTTTATTTTTCTCACTGTGGATGTGATCAGCTCTGGAGTAGTTTGCTGTATGCTCATTGCTTTCCACCTTTAGCACTATGTGTGTACCACATACACACACAGACGTGCATGCATATTATAAACTTGCTTTGGACTGTTGCTCTAAAACTAAGACTGTGATGTCAAGTCTACTACAACTGCACTGAATGTAGAGGAGTCAGTCCCCAGGGTTTACTCTTGGGCTAGAAGTCTACATCTTTTGGTCTCTTGTTTTATATGATGCTTTCTATCATGTAGGCATTTCCATCCCTGAATATTCCTTGTAAAGATGCATCAAAGAAGTCAATTTAAAAAGAAGACAAAGCCACCACTGTCTGTAAACTGTAAATATGTGTATTTTGGCACTTACACTCCACTATTCTGAAAATGCAGTTTTGATGGAAATGCTGACAGATTCTGACTGGTGGCCAGAGCTACCATGCAGTGCAAAAATAAATTAAGTAAAAATGTATTCTTAAGATTAATAGTTCCAGGCCAACACATTTTATGAATCTGTCAGTATCTTTTTAAATGGAGTGTGTATGTGTAGTTATGTTGAAAGATACACTGTGTATGTGTGTGTAGATGCTGTTATGTGAACAACAAGGCATTCGTAAGATGTATTTCCCATCCCTAAAACCCATGTTGAAATGTACAGATTAACAGAAGTAGGCGTTTTGCTTAAATTCATATCTAATCTATTGTAGCTTCATGTTTTTTACAATGTGTAGTCTTCCTGATGTTTTAAGTCATTTGACCAAAGTTTGGTTTTGCTTTGCATACAGAAAAATGAGCCCCTACCCTTTCTTGAAAAGAGACGCTGATCCTAAGGAAGAATGAATGGAGCGAACAGACCAGTAGTGTCTGAGCACCATTTTCTGTGTCCTAACACCAGTACATTTTTTAAGCTCTATCGAATTGGACAGGAATGGTGGCACATGTTTTTGGAATAAATCAGGTTACTTATGCATGACATTTATTTCTTTTTTCCCTATTTACCTGGAAGGTTTTGTTCATACACTAAACAACATGCTGTCACTGGACAGAATCAGTCTTCTGACAAAGGCCCTGCATTTACTTTAGCAGCAAGAAATGCTACCTTGACTAGATAGGAAGGAGAAAAGCTGCTTCAACAAAGAGAATAGAATACTTTTAGTTTGGCGAATAACCAGGGAATTGAATGTACGGCTCTTTGTAATAGTTAAGAGGCATCAAATTTGAGAAACTTGCTATATCTTCAAGCTGACAAGCCATGGAAGAGATAATGGTGGACTGCCGTGTAGCTTATCCCCCAGAACCTGATTGTAGGTGTGGAAGCATCTGTCCCAGATGGACTTGGTTGACAGTTAAGCTGCCTAATGACCAGGCGCAGGTTTGAATTAGACTAATCTCTGCTCTTGTTTCAGCATAGATACTCCTTTGTTTATTTTAAAATAATGGCCTTGCATTTTCTCCAGCCCAGAAAAAGCCCAGATGGGCATCTTGGGCCTCCTGAAGACTCAGGATGTTTCATCGAGTGGTCTCACACAGGAAGTGCACTGGGCTCCAGTTCTCCTAAGTCGTTTGTTCCACTGTCTCAGCATTGTGCTCCCATTTGGATGTGCAAGGAGTCCTGGAAGGAGATAGCAGATTAGCTGAGGCTTGATACCCAGACCTCTCCACTTGGCAATTCAGAGACATCGTATCCAAAACTAATAGTCTTGTTTGTTCTGTTTAGTAGAACAACTAAGAATATTTTACTGGTTTCCTTGCCCAGGGTACCACCCAAATAGGAAACCCTGAGCACATTTCAATGCTCTGCTTTCTCTGCCAGGGGACAGTCTCCACACCTTCCTGCTTAATATGGTCCCTTCTTTAGGGTCAATTATGGTCTTTTCCAGAGGCTGTTAACTTGCCCTAGGCTATCAGGTTAGCCTCTAGACCTTACTTTCCTCCTAATTAAAGAAGAGTAACCTGTATCATTCCTGGGGGCTAGAAAGAGAAAGACTTGGCACAAACTAAAACACAGTAATTATAACAGGGCTCAATAGCTATTAAGTAACAATAAAAATAGTCTACCACCTGAATGAGAAGACTCCTTCAGGCCACTTTTGTACTACTCAGGGCATTACTGGGCAACCCACACAGAATAAAGGTGGCCACAGGAGTGGGGAGATAGGCAGTGAGTAAAGGCAAATCTATTTGCTCATTTTCCCCTTGTAATCATGTCTCCCACCACATGCAGTCCCCACCACAGAGTTCTGAAGTTTCAAAAGAGTAGAAAGGGATAAATCCAGGCCATTAAAAGAAAATAATCAAAGCTATTGAAAAGATAAAACAAATGGGTTGCACTAAAAAGGCCGTCTGTGCAAGTAATAAGGTTGAAATACTGATACTGATTTCCTAGCCGAGCAGCATTCCTCACACATGTGGTTTGTGTATCCGCATCTGGGTGGGTGGTCTGGTGAGAAGTGCTAAATGCAGCAAGATGGCTTAGTTTTTGAGCAGTGGAGGGAAGCTTTAGGACAGGCTCAGCTGTGGCATCTAAGGCCCCTGCAACATAAAGAGGCTTTCCTTTTGCTTTGTTCCAGGAGGGAAAGTTTTAACTTGGCTTGTTCATTTAAATATGAGTCTCTATTCTGCACAGAATTGATCCAAAGGGTAGGAGTTTTTTGCATGTAAGCATGTGTTCTTTCTCTAAAGCACCTCCTTGTCCCTCATCCCAGCCCTAGGGGGTGGGATGCGTGGCACAGACTGTAGTAACTCTCTCCGTTTGTTCTAATTTATTCCTTGGGTGCTAGGCAACTAGAAACACCTCTTTGCAAGTGATGCAGTCTTCAATAACACCTTAGTTTAGATACAATGGGAAAGGGTATTTAGAAAGACGCAACTTATGAATATAGCCTACAAACAAAAGCCAATGGAAGTTGGACTCCCCCAAAGGCACGTTTATACTAACCAGAATGCTGAATGAAGTATACAGTCAGTTCATGGGGCGGAGAGTTGTTAAGGGAATGTCTATTGCTCAGAAACCATGGTGCCTCTTGATGGCTTTTGACAGACTTGAATCATTGCCAGCTCATGTCTGAAAATGGGTTGCTGCTGCATGAATATTTCTCAGAATTGGTGGATATTGTGGGTTTTATTTTGACTGTCAGTTGGGGGCTAGATCGTTGTTTTCCAGGTTTTATTTATCTGTTTACAGGTTTATTGCCTGTCTTTCCCCCAGAAGCCCCAAGAGGACAAGGACTCTGTTTTGTTCACTGCTGACTGTCCAGGACCTAGAACAAGTCTAGGACATACTAGACACCCATGTTTGTTGAACAAATATGTGGGAGCATTTTCTGGAACACTGATCTCTTTTGACATTTCATTAAAAAATGATTTTGTGTTTAAATAAGTTTGGAAAAACTGCCTAGTATATGACCCTCTTGGACATTCATGACATACTACTTAAATATATTAAATTACTGAGAAGCCATATGTCTGACAACAACCAAACCTGTTTAATTTTATTTAACACAATATTTCCCAAGTTGTACATACCACAACAGGAGTTACACAGGTGATACTAGACGTTTTGCTTTTAAGTTCTTTGATCAGAATAGTTTGTATAGTATATTTCATTTTTCCAGGTTTACAACATGAGTTGGGATGCTACAGGTTCAGAGAAAGATAACGTTGCTATTAATATGCCTGAAAGTAGTTTTCTGGGTTAGGTGATCATTTATTGTCCAAAGTGGGACATTTTTTTTTTTTAGAATGAAAAGGGACACTATTAACTATTTAAGGATAACATAAGAAAACCTGGGCTTTCTGGCAAACCAGGACTAGAACACACTTTGGAACATGTTGAACTGAAAACACAACTGCAGATTTCTCTTTCACTTAGGCACGTGTATGATAAAAGCTATTTGATTGGGGCTTGTTATGGTAACAGGAGAGCATCTCCCTCATAGTATAAAGGGCATTTTCAATGTTGCTTAAGATCCTTCATGGTTGAAGTGGTCCCTGGGCCATCCCCTACTTGCCCACCACTTACCATTTGAGTAAGTGAAAGGCCAGCATTAACAAGCAACTCTTTCTACATTATATGCGAGGAGGACCTGTTCCTTATATTGGGTCCCTGGTCCCAGAACCTACTACATGTTGTGGTTGGGTGGTTTTCCATGAAGGATACCTGATACCTTTGCTGGTGAGGCTACTACTTGTTCATTGCCACCTGTGGAGTCACTCTGCCTGCTGCTGCTGTTTCCTGGGGGCTGGCACCCCCCACCCCCATTGCTGTAGCTGCCCATTCAGCAGGGTCTCACATGTTCTGCAGTTTTGCTGCCCTCCACTGTGTCTCCAGGCCCTGCTACCTGATATCCTCTGATATTTCAGCAGGTCCAAATTTGTTAGGCACCATTCTTGGCGCAAAAAAAAAAAAAAAAAAAAAAAAAAAAAATTCAAAAAATGTTGAGTAAATGGCTGTGAATAAATTTCTTGGTTTACAAGTGGGTTGTTAACATTGATGTCATTCTCTGTTGCTTCTTTCTCTAGCATTATGTCTCTTATCCTACTACTGTGTTAAAGGCAGTAGAGTATGGTGACTTTAAAATCACAGACATTGGAGTCAGAAAGTCTTGGTTTTGAATCCCACTGCCATTCCTAGCCCTGTAACATGAAGCTTTTCTGACCCTTGGTTTTCTTACTTATGAGATGGGATTAGCAGTGTACCTCTGTTTTAAAGGTGTTGCGAAGAGTAGATGTTTATAGAGCACCTAGCACACTATACCTCTCTGTGGTAAAATGCTCAATAAATAGTAATGATTTTCATTTTTATTATGCTACTGGAGTCTAATGAGAGCTCTGTATTCTCTTTGTTGGTGGAGAATTTTGCCAACACATAACATTGTCCTAGTGTAATCTCGTTCAGCCTCAGTTGTCAGCCAGTTGTCAGCCAGTTGTGATGTGCCCAACAACATAGCCATGGTCACTGACCACACTCCAGGCATGGTCTTGCAGGGCAGCCATCAAATACATAACTGCTGCCTTTGAACTATTTTTAGCCCATGGAAAGGAAAGGGAACCAAAAGTAAAACATCACAGATTTCAGGTCTCTTTCTGGCACCAGAGCTAGGTCCCATAAAATAGAATTGAACATACTTTTGCTTGATGAGCTCAGTTGCTGGAGATGATGTTGGTGAAGCTGAGGTCATAGGTTCAAGACCCCCCTGTGAGTTCATTGGTTTATCCCCATGCAAGGGTACAAACTTCCTAATCCTACAAAACCATGCAATGACTATCCTGGGAAAAAAGGGACAGGGTTGGGAGCATGAGCTTTCAGATATGACTTTATGACACCTGGGAGCAGGGGAGGCATTGATTATTGTCACTTTACACAACTGTTGCTTACCACTTTGGTGAGAGGTGTTTGGGTAGGGAGCCATCCTCTTGATAATGTTGGCCATTTCACCTGAGTAGGCCCAGGTTGTTGTGACCTTAGTTAGCCAGATGTTCTACTCACCATTTAGACCTTAGGGAGAATCCATTTCCTTGTCATTTCCAGCTTTTAGGGGCCACCACATTCCTCGGCTCATGATCCTTCAAAGTCCCATCTTCAAAGTCAACAGCATAGCTTCTTCAAATCTCTCTCTGACTTAACCTTTTTCCTCCTTTTTCCATCTTGTACTAGACTCTTGTGGACCCTTGGGACCACCCAGATACTCCAGGATAATTTCACCATGTCAAGATATTTAATAATCATATCTGCCCCTTTGCCATGTAAGGTAGTATATTCACAGTTTTGGGAGATTAGGGTGTGGTTGTTTTTCTTGGGGCGATTAGTGTGCCTACCACCGATGGGGAGATGCCCATGTTAAGACTCCATCCTCCTGGAAGTTTCAGTCAGTCCACTTAATATCTGAGTAAAAATTAACTTGTCTCACATTAAAAATTAAAGAAATTTGCTCTGGCTGGTGGCACAGTGGATAAGGCACCAGCCTGCAACCTGAAGGTCGCTGGTTCAATTCTCAGTCAGGGCACATAACCAGGTTGCAAGCCAGATCTCCAGCCAGGTCTGCAGCTGGAGACAGGTGAAATGTATACATTGATGTCTCTCTCCCTCTTTGCCTCTCTTCCTTCCCCTCTCTCTAAAAATAAATAAATCCTAAAAAAAATTAAAGACATTTGCTAGTAGTTCCAATTGTTCATGGTCCCATACTTACTGATGATGACTATGGTGGTGATTTCTTCAGAAACTGGAGAAAAACCTTCAGTGAGGCATCTTAAAAGGTTATTTAAGGTTTAGCTGTAGTGATGGAAATCTAGTCAGTCAGTCATCAGGTACTTACTGAGTGCCTACCATGTGCCAGCCACTATCCCAAGGATCTTGTGAAAACATAGCAACTGCGACTGCAGAATTTCCTTTACATTTTGATGGGATAGAAACTCTTCACTCCTGAGCTGCAACGAAACGTCTTCATGTGGTTAGAAGTTCTTTGAAGTGATGGTGCTAAACTGGAAGACAGACTGAACAGCCTTTCTGGGCTCCCAGCCTTCTTATTCCCATTGCTGATGGCAAACTTCTTAATCAGATCTGAGCCACAAGCTTTTTAAAGGATAGCTCTGAATAAATAGTTCAACTCCAAGCCATGCACTGATTGAACAAAGGAACCAGCCCCACAGTGTCTGCTGCCGAGTTGGTGCATAGTTGCTCCTTGCTGCTCTGGATTGTTGAATAAAGATGAAAAGCCCCATGACCTCAGCTTCATCATGCACCATCTAACTCATTGGCTGCTATGTGCTCAGCTGCAGTCTGGTTTCATCCGAATCACCTCAGGAGCTTTTACAAGCTGCTCCTCTTCCAGAGGTTCTGAGTCACTTCTGCCCAAGGCCTGGGATGTTGGTATTTTCAAGTGCTCCCCAGATTATTCAAATGTGAAGCCAGGACAGGGTGTAAAAAAATAAAGTCCTGGTCCCCACTGCCAGAGATTTTGATTCAATAAGCCTAGGGCTGGGGTGCAAATTCTGATTGTTAAAGCTTCTCAGGGATTCTAACATGCAGCTAGGTTTTGTGGGCTTCTGTCCTAGCAACAATCTTTCAGCTATCAGGGTTCTGTTTCCCAGGGGTCTCTGAGGCTAATCAGGGACTTGGTACCAATGCAGATTCTTGGGGTCCATCTTTGTCCCAGACTTCCTGACCCAGACTCAGACTCGGGACAGTGCCTAAAGAGCTGCAAGTTTAACAGGTGCTCCAAATGGTTCTTATAGGGGAATTATAGGAATCACTGATGGCTAATCAGGATTGTGAGGCAAGGGGCTTAAAGTTGGGCCCACAATCCATACTCAGGCCAGGCATTTGGCCAATACTCCTGGGGCTGGGTTAGTGATATCTGAAGGACACTTATGAGGAAGGCATACTAGGTCTTACACTAGTGGCATAGTATGCTTCCATCATTGAGTGATTCTACTTGGACTTTGTATGTGTTGATGATCACCAGGAAAGTGATATGAAGATCTGTTAGGTCATCTGATGGGTTAGCAATAAGAAAGAGGGAGGGTTCTAAAGCACTATGCATACATAGGAAATATGCAAATTGGATGCAAATTCATTTGAATAAAAATAAGCCAGAAGTACTTAAGAATGCAAAAATCGAATTTTCTTTGATGGAAACAACATGTTGGCAGTGAAAGAAAGCTTTAGTCTGTACTAATTCCACAAAACCGCACCAAGTATAAATTTTTAAGGTTTCTTTTACATAATCAAATTTGTTAGCAATTCTAGCATAGAAAATGACTGTTTATTCTTGCCATTTTAGTTTGGCTTTTTCAATGAATGCATTATGTTCTCACATCTTTACTCAGTAACCAAGGTTGAAAAATTATTTCCTTGAAATTATGTAGCTGTCTCCTGGGGTGGCAAATAGCAGCTTTGTTAGCCTGGATTTTTCATCCAGGCCCTCCTTACAGGTGATTTTCCATCGTATTTGCTTAGCCAAATCATCAACCCATTGATCATCCCCACACCTAACCAATTTATAAAAGCTCAGTGTTATTTGCCCTGCAAGGAATCTCCACAGTCTTGATTACAGGCCTTGGTTTATGACCTAAAGGAAGAGAGGTTTCAGTTTAGGTTTTGGATGTAGTCTCTTCTGTAGACCAAAGTGATGGTCATTTCTAGTAATCAAATATATATATTCTACATTCATAGGCTTCAAGGCCTTTCCTCCAAGGCTCATTATTGATCTTTCATTGAAATTCCTCATGACAATAAGCCTATATTTTGAGAACAAATATTTGATAAACTGTCTAAATCATCCAATATATTCTCTTTCTTTAAAAAATATAAGTCATCCATGTGATGGTGCCATGGATTTAAAGACATTTTAAAAGGACCTTCAAATATTTCCACCTGATGGTTACCCCTCATAAGAGACATCTTTTCTAACAAAATGTAATTGCTAACTTCTTCCCTTCACATTCCACTCCTTGAGTGATTCCCATGGTGATTTAATTCTGGGTCAGCCTGTCAATTTCAGTTGGTAGCAAATGGGGAGGAAGACTGATTTCTTGAAGGGCACAAAAATTAGATATTGATTTTTTTTTACCCCCTCCTCTTTCTCTTTTAGTTGATTTGATTATTGGTGAATAGAACTGATATATAGGATGGGAACCTAAAAAATGTGACAAATCTTGTGAAAGCCATTCTTTTGCTTTAATGGGGTTTTTGACATAATCTAAAGTGGAAGGTGTAGACAAATTAATAATTCTTGTAGTTTTCTTGCTTGTCTAAGGGCTAACTTAGAGTGAATGTAATCCTTTATTGTATCAAATTTGCCTGTAGTTGATAGGCTTTGCTTTTTCATCCTCCTGTGTGGCTTTTGATTTTGTGTGCTACCGACCTTCCTAAATACAGGTCTTTTTATTGTAAGCTGACTATTACTGCAATAGCATGGTATAAATCATAGCTAAACCAATAAATAATTGTTTATCCTCCTTGTTATTATCCATCCCCTGGTTATTCTTTTATCAGTTGTTGACTGAAGTGATTTTCCAGACTGTGAATGAGGGGTGAGAATATCTTGTTGAAGAATATAGAGTTTAGAGCTAGAGGAGGTGCTAGACAAGAAACTAAAGGCTGCATAGGGTGTGTATGGTATGAGAGTCACTGAAGGTGCAAGTGTCGAGGTTTGCATTGAGTTCCATGGAGCACCAAACTGAGCCTGTACAGAAAGGCATTCTGAGGAAAGGAAGTAGTATGGACAAAAGGGAAAATATAGGACATCCCAGTCAACAACATCCTTGAGTTTGGTTTAGCTCAAAGATAGGATGCAGGTAAGGAGTAAGCAGGAGGTGAAACTGCAGAAGCTGGCAAAGTCCAGGTGATGGTAATCCTTGTTGCCAGACTTAGAAACTGGGTTTTATCCAGTGGATAAACAGGCAGCACGATGAATGGGAATAGCAGGAACCGCTTTGCATTGTTAACCAAGGTCCCATGCACCTCCTCCCCCACAAGGTGTACACTTTAAGCGGTCCTCTGACTTCAAGCTGCTGTGCTCCATGGCATGAACCTCTGTTACATGCATCGCACAGTGTTTTCATTATCCTTGTATCTGTTAACTATTGCTGTGTAACAAATCACCCCAATATTTAGCAGCTTAAAACAACATATTTATTATCTCCCAGTTTCTGTTGCATCTAGGCATGACTAGCTGGGTCCTCTGGCTCAGGGTCTTTTCACACTCAAGATGCTGCACTCAAGATGCTGGCTAGGCATGCGCTTCCAAGAGCATTTAGTGATTGTTGCCAGGATTCAAATCCTCACACACTGTTGAATTGAGGGCCTTGGTTCTTTACTGGCTGTTGGCCAGAGGACACCCTCAGTTTGCTGCCACATGGGCTTCTCCAAATGGCAACTTCTTTATTAAAGTCAGCAAGAGAGAATCTGCTAGCAAGAAGGAAGTCATGGTCTTTTATAATCTAATCACAGAAGTGACATCCATGACTTTTTCCATATATACTTTCTAGTCATTAGAAGAAAGTCACTAGGTTCAGCCCACTCTACGGAGTCAGTGTTACCATGTCAATAGGAGGAATTAGGACATGCCATCTGGGTGATTTCTCATTTGGAAGGCCAGCCCTCCTCTTGGATGGGGCTTGGTGGTTGGTTAAGAAGCAATGTTTCTTGACCCTAAAAGTGCTGGATATATGGAGTCACTTCCTGACATCCCAGATCCTAGAACAGACTTAAGGAATGAGGGGAAGGAATTTTGTTCCTTAGCCAGGCTCTATCCTCTTCCCCTGAAGGGAAATGTGGCAAAGCTCCATAGCCCACGTAAGGGAAGATTATATATATTAGGAAGTGTCAGCTTGGATTTCTGCAGATTGCCTGTTTATGCTGCCCCAACTCAACTTTCCAGTTTGTAAATCATGGCCATTTGTTTTTCCCTGTGGGATGTTTTTAGTGGTTGGAAAGCAACCACCTCCAACTTGCTTTTGGAGCACGTCCTGCCCAGTGTGTTCCTGCATAGTTCTAACGTGACAGATTCTGCTCTGGGCTTCTCTTTCGTAATTGAGGATATTCCTTTCCACCAGTTACATGTTTTGCTTTTCAAACTTTCCATTGGGATTATGATTTTCTCTCCAATATGATTGACTCCCTAAGTCCCAACCAAATTTCTAAGATGGCAATGCTCTCTGTATAAACGTGTACGTAATTGGCTGGTCTAGACAAGGTGACCAGAATCCAAATCTGCTCCTAGATATAACTAAATTTTTTTCCAGTGACATTTATTTGTTTATAAAACATCTATTGAGTGTCAATCTCAGTGCTAGTTGGGGAGAATAAAAGCATAGTGTCAGCCCTGCAGAAGTTTACAGACACTAGAATATTTTGAGGCTGGCTTTTCTCATTTTATATAATCATGTCCATTGTACAAAAGTGCCATCTAATAAATGGTTTCAAAATATTTACAGCAACAAATTGTTCCTCAAATTTGTGAAAAAATTATATGATCTTTCTGCAATTTACTTTAATGCTATGGTGTATATTTAAGGAAGGATTAAATTTGCACCTACTAAGTAAGTGAGTTTGGAGGAAGTACAAGAGTATGTGCCCAGCTAGTTCCACACCCAGCCCCCGCCACTGACTTCTTGTTCATGTCCTCCATCCCTGCTTCCTCTTGGGTCAAAATCACCCCTATTTAAATGATACTAGCAAAAATATTCCCCACAAAGGCACTTTAAACTTGGGCAGGCATGTTAATGTGCCCTCAGTACTATTTGTGTAGTGCTGCCATGTATCAGTTCTATGGCCACCCTAAACCACTTTCTCAGCTGTGAAATGGGGCTAAAAAATACCTTAATTAATTTCTTTATTCAAGAATGTTTTATTGAGATCACTGTTCTAGACAGTGGGAATTCAGAAGTGAACAGATCAAAGTCCTGCCCTTGTACAGCTACATTCTAGTTGGGGGGACAGCAGGTTGGGGTAGAGGTGGGACGGAGAAGGTGTGAGCAGGGTAGGGAAGATTGGGTGGAGGTGGGGTGCTATGTATATTGGATGGCCCAGGAAGGACTAATTGAGAAGGATCTAAGAAGAGTACAAGGGACAAGTGGTGTGATTGTCAGGGGAGAGAGGGAGGGAGCATCATAGGTGGGAAAAGCAGCATGGAGACTAGCCCAGCTAGAGGCGAGAAGCTGAAGAGTGGCTGTGTAGGAAACACCGCCAGATCACAGGGACTTCACTGTAGTTTATAACAAGGATTTGGCTTTCCTCTGAGTAAGACAAGAAGTCATTAGAGGGTTCTGTACAGATGAGTGATATCTTCTGATTGCCTGGAACATGGTGAAAAAAAAAAAAATAAATGTTAAACCCAGGGAAAAATGGACCTATGATCATAATGCACTTTGGAAATACATCTGCAAAGTTCTATGTCCTCCAGATGTATGGTCTTAGATCCTGAGAAACTGAGTTCTGAGTTGTGTTTCTAAAGAATGTTCCCTCCATACCACTGGGGTTTATCTGCTTATGGGCATATACAGGGGCCATTCATGGTTGAGAAGACTTGGCTGCTCAGAGTTTAGTGGCTCAAAAAGGTGTTTAAGGATGGCCTCTAGAGCAGCTCAGAGCATGCTCACAGAAGGCTGAGGTTGTCCTGTGTGCATCTTTGCTTATGGCCTTGTAGAGACTGGATTTATTTACTATCACCCATGTTCTAAGCCCCAAAGCCAGTTGGAAAAGCCAAGGCTGATTCCAATGGCATGGAAGCATGATAAAGCCAACCTGAGATTGATGTAGGGAGGGGCAGAAAGCACCTGCCTACATCAAGTGCTTCATCACTTCATCCTGAAAGTGATGAAGAAGAGGTAAGCTGCCCTGCCAAATTTAGTGTCAATACTGAACTAGAACAGGGATGGCTGGGAGGGGTGCTAGGAATAGGAGCCAAGAATCTCCAGGGATCCCAGACACCTCTCTGCCTGGTGACCCCTGATACAAACAGGCAGCCTCTGACAGTCCTATGGGTAAATACCCAGCTCCAAGAAGAGACATACTCTTCTTCCCATAGTGTGGATGTGTGGCACACTCAGGAGCTCATCACACTTCACACAATCCCACAGAAGGGCTGGACAGTCCCAGGGACACACGTGCACACACACACGTACACACACACACACACACACACACAACGAGTGTGGACTGAGAAACAGCATATTAAAGCTTGTTCAGGGGGTTTGCTGAGAATAAGTGCTTCTTTATAGATTAGACTGTAACTGGATATTGAAAATGAATACTCAGAAAGAATTGAGCCCAGAGAAGGGTAATCTAGCGGCTCACTTCTGGCCTTAGAGGCAGCCATGGGGAGCTAGGGAGGGGCCCATTCTGGTTTGCAATGCAAGTGAATTTTAAAAGCAGAGGAAGAGTGAGGCTTGGAAACTCACTCCTGTCCCAATTGAACAGCCTGGTGTGCCCGTTGAAGGGAGCCCTCGAGAGCTGTGGCTCCCAGGACCTGTGGTGTGCCTCAATGAACGGGTGTTTCTGAAATCCAGGAAGTCAGGCCATGAGGCTCTTTGTCTCTGTGCAGGGAATGAGTGGCATCCATGAGGCATCAGAGAGCTGTGTTCTTTCAGGCCATTTCACCTCTTATAATAGCATTTACTTCAGAGGTGGTTGGATAGACTTGGGTGTTTTAGCAAATGTGTGGTGTCTGAAAGTCGAAGCAAGCAAGGCATGCACTCCTGTCACCCATTGTTCATGTCTCCCTTCCTGTCCTCACTTCCGTGGGGTTAGGTTTCCCTCACATCACCTCTTGCACCTCCCTTTTTTCCTGGCACATGTTGTTCTCTTTCATTTGCTTTTTTTGCCCTGGCCATTCTTGGCTGCTAGATTTCTCTTCTTCAATCACCTCTATGAAGCGTGTAATACAGGGAGTGATGTGTGTATTTGCAGCAATCTCATTCCACACATTGGTCACTGCCATAGTAGTTATGTTAGCAGAGAAGTGGAGAAGGTTTTGTGTCTGTCCTGGGGAGGGAGGGCAGCATCCTGAAGAGGTCCGAGTGTGGAGCAAGAGGTTGACAATAATTTAGAAGGCAAGAATTTGCCTTCAAAGCTTTGGGAAGGTTTAGAGCAGGCTATTTATAATCCATCAGGGGATTAAAAAGAAAATAGGCAGGTTCTGGGATATTGCTATAGATCACCTAGACAAGATGAAAAGATGGAGCTGCTCAGGAAACATGTTTACAGATAAGAGGCAAGTTTAAAAAGCTGGGCCATGATCTCAGGGACTTTGACTGATTGCACCTACTAAATAATATATAAATGGATGTTATTCAACAAGTACTGATACTGACTGGCAAAACAACAGTGGACAAATGGAGGCCCAAGCAGAAGCCTTAGCAATAAATCTCTGCAGGCCAGCCTCTGCTCATGGTACTCGGGGCCCCAAACTTATTCTCTTATCCTACAACTACTCTCCCTTCAGCTAACTTTGGGGGAGATGATTCTTTGCTCATTTGTTGGTTCACTTATTGCCGCATATCTGAGTACCTACTCTGCATCAAATTGGATATATTTAGAAGAAATGATGCAGCCTCAGCCCTGAAGGACCACATGGGAGGGAGACAGGAAACAAAAACCAGCTAATAAAAATAAAATAATGAAATTTGTACAGATATAGACAAAATGTACTGAAAACCCAGGAGGCACATCTCACTCTGGCAAGTATTTCAGAAGTAGGACCTGGTGTTTTCACTCTAGGTTGAAATAGTCTTGAGATATTTCTGAATGATGGAGACTCTCCTCCCCCTTTCTCAAGAGATAGTGTATAATCAAAGTTCATTGAGAAACTAGAGGGAGCCTGAAATGGATCTGTCCTGACCATGTTTTCTCCCAACTCACATAAGCACATTAAAAAACTCCTTGGGATAAAAAGATGCAAGCAGGCCACACCATTGACAGCTTGTTTCTTTTTTGTTAGCTGGAGAGAATGAGAACATGGGAATATGGCAGCATTTGGGAGTGGATTGTTTTGAAGTTGAAAAACAACAATAACCAAAAAACCTATCTTGAATGACCAAGACTATATTTGCACTAAAGTTGGGTAAGAAAATTCAGATTGCCTCAATGAGTCAATAGTTTTAAGACCATTAAATATGAAGTTAGTAGGTACTATTTGGAAGATGGCAAGGATAGCTATACCCCACAGTTTAATAATACACCCTCCCCTTTTGGGAGGGAACCCTAAGCCACTAACCTTCAATGTTATGGGAAATTCTTAGAAATGTCCCAGGACAATTTCATAAAGAATAGATGGTATATTTTAGTTTCATTAAAAAATGCCAGGCTTCCATGTGGCAAAGAAGTTCCCCATAATCCTTAGATTTCCATTAAGGTACTAGAGAAGGCTAATTATTAAGTGGTGTGTAGCCCTTGCTGGCATGGCTCAGTAGGTCAAAGCATCATCCTGTACATCCAAAAGTCACAGGTTTGACTCCTGGTCAGGGCACATTCCTAGGTTGTGGATTAATCCCTAGTTGGGATGACCTATTATAGTTTCTCGCTCAAACTGACATTTAGTTTTCTCTCTCTCACAAAAATAGTTATTAAATGTATCCTTGGGTGAGGATTTAAAAAATTGATTATTAAATGGTATCAAAGAATAAATATAGGTCCTACAGATTATCAAGCTGGGAGATTGCCTATTAGTGCTTACTCACTAAAAAAACAATTAGTAGTAATTAGAATGGCTTAGATAATGGCTCCCTGATCACTGTATTGCATCAATGTGCAGTGTTTTGAAATCCAAGCACCTGATGCCCAGTAAATACACATACATTGAGTTGAACTAAAGGTCAGTATTCACTCCAAGTTGCCTCTCATACACAGAACCAAACTCTAGCCACTGAAGATGATAACCATCTAATGAGCTGAGGACAGCGACATGCCTGGGATGAAGGTCCATCCCTGTGAGTTCTCCTGGGTGTACAATGTGGAAACTGGCTTCTTTCTGACATCTAAACCATTGCCATCTTTCCCTTCTGACAGCCCAGCTCTATGTCCCCTTTTCCACCTCCCAGGCTTCTTGGATCTCGCACTGGTACCCAACAGTAAAGACCTAGCCTTAGATTTCCTATTCCACTTTGGACATTGACATCTGCTTTGGGACCGACACATCTGGCTCCAGTGCTACATCTCCACTGCAGAGCCACCATTTTCTAGCTATCTTGACACCATCCTTCAGGGACACAAGTACCTTGCCAGGGCACTTAAGTCCATTATTTAATTAAAATACAGGGTGCATTATTCACCCATAATTTTGGTCAAGAAAGGCAACTCTTTAAAGCTGAGCAAGTGGTTCTCAGCCCTGGCTGCACCCATGTCTGGTCCCCACACTTAGAGATTTAACAGAACCCTTCATGATTACCTGGGCTAAACGTCTTGTCTCTATCTTAAAACCACATGAGGCAAGTGTGTGCATTTCAGGTGGGATCATTAGCTCATAAAAAGCTGATCAGGGAGGGGGTCACCCAACTCCTAGAAGGCAAAGGCAACTGCAGTGACCGCAAGGACCCCTTGCATGGAGCCCCAGATAATCAGATTCACAGGAGACTGGGGCAGGGATCCCAGGTTCAAATGTTCTCTGATTTCAGAGGAATCCATCCCAAACATAAGGCTTCCTCTGATTGTAGTTTAGGTGCTCTGTTAAGGCAAAGGATTCAGTTCAGCAAAGGAGAGGCAGTTGCTGGAAGAAGAAACAACTGTCAACATAAAGACAGCTAGTGTTGCTCTGCTTCTCTAACTGTTTGAAAGTGTAGCACAGACAGTTCAAGTCACTGACCATTTAATTCACTTCTATCCCATTTAAATTCACAAAGGAGCCCTGGCTCGTGGTACAGTGGATAAGGGGCTGGCCTGCGAACCCAAAGGTAGCTGGTTCGATTCCCTAGTCAGGGCACATAACAAGGTTGCAAGCCAGGTCTCCAGACAGGTCTGTGGCTGGAGGCAGGTGAAAGGCAACCATACATTGATTCTCTCCATCTCTGCCTTTCTCCCTTCCCCTCCCTCTAAAAATAATAAAATCTTTAAAATATTTTTAAAAATAAATTCACAAAGGGTTCAAGGTGGCTAATCTCTAAATAATTTTAAACTTTAAATGACCATATTCAAAATATGACATCACATTATTTCTGAGAGTAGCAATTTTTTTTTTCTTCCCCTAATTAAGGTGCAAATCTGATGCCCATCTGGGTTACAGCTTTGTAAAGTTTCAGAGTCTCTGCTTGGCTCGACATGTCGATTTTCTTCTGCACAGAACACCTTGGCTGGTGAAAGTCTAAACTGAAAATGCGCAATTATCTGTTAAGACAATCCTGTTAACCTGTCGTTACCTGCCAATTACATTGTTCCTTGTTTCAGAAATCCAGCTGAAAGAGACATGGTAAGAACTCCATTAGAAGTAGCCAGTATGGGCTTTTATAAGTATGGGCAGGGAATTTGCCTACAGCAAGTAACACCAGTGCCAGCATGCTTGGAAAATTCCAACTGAGGGTGGAAGTAAGTGGCACTTGGCAAGGTTGTCCTCTTGTTCTAATTGCCTAGTCTTGATTTAAAAATGTATTTTGTTTATATATTTTTGGGGAGAGATGTTATGGTAAGCCTTTCAAAGATAGGTTCCACAGAGCTTTCTTTTTATCAGCTCAATTTCCTCTTGGCCTGAGGCTAACATTTGGTGGGTGTCTAGAACCATAGCAGCTGGGAGAGGATTTCACCCCTCTGGAGCAGAATAGTCTTCAAGGTTGGACCAACTGCTGGCCATTCCAACCCAGATCTCCTGAGGCTTAGCCACATACAGTTCCGCCAGTTCTCCTTCACTTCTCATCTAGTGTGAGATGAGAACTAGAAACCGTGAAGTAAGTCCAAACATCCTCCCCTAGTGTAGTGACGTGAGAAAAATCTACCCCCATTTCCCTTATGATACAGATGGATATAGAGACGGTAGAGATAGAGATAGAAAGATAGAGTCCTTTGTTACTCTGGGAGACTAAGCTTGGTGAGGGCAGCTAACAGACAAATCTGTGAGCTGTTGCATCCAAATCCCTAGTATAATGCTTGGCTCAAATTAAAAATGGATCTCAATATTAAATTTTCTCTTTGTTCACAGTTGTCAAATTCACAAATATCTTAAAAAAGTTTCAAAGCACTGAATGAATATAGGTTGTCCTAAAGCAAGCAAAGAAAAATAGCATTGCTTCGAAAGACCCATTCAGCACCTTAGTTATCACAAGTGCTCATTAGGGTTTCCTTTTTTCTTGAAGGTGTGCATTTGGCTAAGAGTGTGTAAGTGGGCTATGAGCCTAGCCAAATGCCTTGTCTCTTTGGTACTTGAAACTGTGCTCTCCTGAGCTGAAGAGTGGATGACTACAGGGAAAATGTGACTCATAGCAAGTGTTGTTGTTAAATCACCTTGAAGTGTCTCTTGTAAACGATAAGTCTCTGCATTGGAGAAATGTCTTTGACAAGAGAGGATTAGGGTGAAATTGCAATTACCTTGACATAAAGGAATGAATTAACTTTCTAACTCGCATTTTTGCAAGGCACAGATTCAAGCTGCTTGGAATATAAACATAGAATGCACTCACAATAGCTTGGGGCACTTGAAAATTCAAAAGATGGGCAAGGAGCCCTGAGATGGCAGACAGCTTCAGAGGTGCTCCTTGCCGCAGAGGGAGTTCCTGCCTGGGCAGAAACGGCTGCTCTGTGTGCCAGTGTTTGCTCCTGTGGCCACAGGCTTTAGGGGACTGTCAGAAGAAAAGCTTCCAGGACCTGGTGCACATGGCTCGGCTGCAGGAAATAAAGAAGGGCTCTTTCACGGTGCAACTCCCCAGACTGTCTGTTCACTTGATTCAGCAAATGCTGAGGGAGCACTTACTAGGAGATGGGCCTTAAATTAAGGCAGTCTTGGTTGTCGAGACCTTAGGGAAGTAAGACATGAAACAAATGGAGGGGGCATGAATCTTGGTCTGTGAATTATGTGTAAAAATACACTTCTGTTTATTTTCTTGAACTCAGAGCTGACTGTCAGCTCCCACCCTGCCAGGGCAGCAGGAAATTCCAAGTCCTAGGTCCAAGTTAAGGCCACTAGTTTTGAGGCCATTATGGCTGCTGCTGCCATCCCTGCTTTGCTTAAGGCCTTAGATGGGCAAGGAGGCCCGAGATATTCAGGCAGCTCAGAGGTAATTCTGTGCCTCCATAGCATCCATGGGCATGTGTGTCTGCCAGAGCTGGAATGGCCATGACTAGGTGACAGCCTCCCCAGGTGCACCCCTTAGCATCAGTCTGTGGCCTTTTCACAGGTCCTTGGGTGGGTGCTGCCACACAACAGGCTTTACTCCGAGACACAGACAGGGACCACCCTTCACAGGAAGGGGGAGTTCTGCAGGACAGGGCCCCAGCCACCCTGGGGTGGTGGGGAGTGGGTATTGTCCAGTTTTCGATGCATTTTATACTCTCCTTTAACTTTATTTTAGCTTCACCCAAGGACATTATTTTTTTCATTGCAGAGAGAGAGAGAAAGAGAACAAAATATTGATCTGTTGCCTTCTCATATTCTCATATATACCTTGATCAGGGATCAGGGACTGAACCAGTGACCTTTTGGTCTACAGAATGATGCTTCAACCAACTGAGCCACACCAGCCAGGGCTTTTTTTTTTTTTTCAAGAGCAACCATGCCAATATATGACTTATAATTGTTTGATAAAACTGACTTTTTAGAAAATGTGCTTGGGGGGAACTATACTACTGCACTTGGCTACCCTTCTGTCTGGTTCCCACCAAACTCAGCATCTGCCCCCAGTCACCCACCTGCCCATTCTCCCAGAGAGCCACTCACTCCTCCCTCTCTCCCTTCATGCTTTACATGAACAGCAGCACGTTCATCTCCCTCTAACCCCCTCTTGAAAAGTCCCATAGTAAAGGAATATGAAGCCTGGAATTAGGCCGAAATGAAGATACGAAAAAATAAAGAAAGAGCATCCATACAGGAATAGCTCCATGGGCTACCACAGCAGGCCCCCAAGCATAAACTGCATATTGTTTATGAAGGAGGGACTCCACCAGCCCAGGGGACACGGAACAAGGTGCCCGGAAGGAAGAAGGCCTCATTAAGAAGTATCATGGCTTGGATGAGACCTTGAGGAGAAAAAAGGGGTAAGCCAGGGGAAACAGGGCTCAGATGTGTGAAGGTCTGATACAGTGTACAGTGAGCAAGCAGAGAAGAAGAAGCCCAGAGGGCAAGAGGAAAGAAAGGAAATAGCAGTGGTGGCTTGCTGATGGCTCAGTCTGTCCCCTTCCTCACCGAAGGGCTTCCTCCTGAGTGGCTGGTTCATTAATGGGGTATCTGGTTGCAAGCAGTATAAATGAAAGAAGGAATTAATTGATGTGGAACCTGTAACACTTGAGGGGAAGTAACTTCAGCTTTTATGACAACTCCATGCACAAACCCAAGCAGAATGGGGCTAGAGCTGGTGATCTGGGTGGAGTGAGCTATTCTCATTCTAAGAGTCTTAGCAGCCCATTTGTAAAGTTAGAACAATAGATTCTCTTTTTCCACTTAGTGATCCAGGTCCCTTGCTTTTCCCTCACATCACCCTCATCTTATCCCTGCACTTCTAGTAGCTGTCTGCTTTTGCTAATCTCTCGGTTGTTCGAAGATGCCTTTTCTATAACCTGCATTTCCACTCAATCCTATCTGTTTTAAACTCGCAGAGGGGTATGTTTCCCTCAATGAATGGACAGTAACCAACACAGTGAGTGGCAGTAGTTCTCATCACGTTAACAAATAGTGTGGGTTCAACTGTGTTCCCCATACACAGTCCTAACCCTGCACTCTGTGCCTGTGAAGTGACCTTATTTGGAAATAGGATCTTTGTAGGTGTAATCAAATTAAGATAAGGTCATTGAGGTCGGCCCTAATCCAATGATGGAGGTCTGTCTAAGAAGCTGGAAATTTGGACCCAGGCGCTCACAGGAGAAGGCCATGTGCAGACAGAGGCCCACAGGAAGACCACCAACTGAAGGCAGAGGCAGAGACTGTCGTGATGCAGCGGCCGGGAGAAGCTATGAAGAGGCGGGGAAGGCGTCTCCCTTACAGGCTCCAAAAAGAGAATGGCTCTGTTGACATCAATTTAAGACTTCAAGCCTCCCAAATGGTGAGATATTAATTCTCTGCTGTTTTAAGCTGCCCAGTGCGTCGTACTTTGTTATGACAGCCTTCGGAAACAAATACAACAGCCGCAGGAGACTTTTGGGGAAGCCCCTAGGCATGGCTGTCCTTTCCCTGCCCCCCACAACTGTGTTACGCAGACCGAACTACACCTCCCATCCAAGCAGACGTACTTACCCCAGGCTTCAGTGAAGTAAAGAAGGCAGTGAACCGTGAACCGAGCTTATCTTTTGGAAGAAGTGTCCATGTTGATCTCCAGCTGGATAGCAGTTGTTTTGGTCTCACCCCATGTTCTTCTGTTACTATCAGTGGGAGATTGGGATTCACCCTGTTTTTAGTGTCTGTATTGGTTTGAATGTTTTCATTGCAAAAACCCAGAAACCAATTCATTTAGCCTACAAAAAAAAAAAAAAAAGAATGGGGGGACAGAGGACATGAATTCTAAGAACACAAAGACATCTGATGAAATAAAAGGACACAAATGTAACTGTGTCTATGGAAGGGATTGGAACCCCAAACCAGAAGCCTCACATTCCTTTTCTTGTTAGGGATTTTTCTTTTAACTTACTGCTCCCGCATTAGTCTTCAGGCCACATAAAGAGAATGACTTCATTCTCCTTTGGTTTGAGTCCCATAATCACAAAGAAGGAAATCTGATTGGCTCAGCTTGAGTCAGCTGTCCATGCCTAATCCAATCAGCTGTGCTCAAGGGGCAGTAGCGCACCCCTCTAGCTCAGGGGAATTTTCCAGGGATGGGTAGGTGTTTACCACAAGTCCCATTTGCCTAGAAAGAAAGGTGTGTTTTAGGTTGGATGCCCCCTGTGCTGAGACTAGGATATGAAATGTAGCTGGAGGCCAAGCTCCGCTCTCACCTCACAGCTGGGGCTCTCGGGACTCCAGCTGGCTCTCACCAGACACCGCCATCTGGATGTGCAGCACAAAAAGAGTAACTGGAGAATTCGCTCTACCCTAGTTAAACCTGCAAAAGCAAACCTCCCACCTCACTAAATGATGTGTAATTCTGTTATGTAATCTGTGGGTAATAACAGCTAACATTTATTGGACACCTAAAATGGACCAGGCACTCCGCTAAGTGTTAAGAACATTCTCTCTAATGTTCATAATTCTGTAAGATAGATTTTGTTATTCACATTCATCTCTATCTCCCACCCTGTACACTCTAAATCTCAAGTAACAAGGTAAAATGACTGTTGCCTTCTCTTTATATTACTTAATTGGTTTTTAAGAGCTAATACACACATGTGATTCAAAATTTAGAGTATGAAGCGGAAGAATTAGTCTCTCAGCTCTATTCCAGCCATCCTGTTTTCTTCCCTAAAGACAACCACGGTGATTGACATCTTATAGACAAAGCATATATGTGTGTATCCTTCTTTTGTTTTCATGGAAATGCTCGATTACTTTTCAGGTTACTCTGAATCTTTTTAATACTATAGCTTGGTAGTGGTTTCACACTGGTACAGGTAGAGCATATCTTCTCTGAATGGCTTCTGTTGAAACAGTGTAAATGTTTATCTATTAAACCAGTCCTTCATTGATGATCACCTAGGTTATCTTCTAATCTCAATAGTGCTGCAAGAATGGCTTTGTGGCTATATCCTTGTGTACATATGCCAGTCTATCATTAGGATAAAGTTTCAGCAGTGGAATGGCAGGTTAGAAGGGTAAATATGTGTTACACATTTTTTTAAATGTATGTCTTCAACTTGCCTGCACTAAGGCTGCATCAATATTATTGCACTTGCAATAATATAGGTAAGTGGTTGTTTCCTAACTCCAGGGGGCTTCTTCCAAGTGTGTGATAGTTGCCGATTTAGGATACAAGAAATACGATTTATTTGCTTTCTCTTAAATACTTTTTTAAGTGTTTTAAATCCATTTGTTGTGTGTGTGTGTGTGTGTGTGTGTGTGTGTGTGTGTGTACTGTCTATGCAGGTACTTTGCCTATTTTTCCCACTGTGATTTTGGTCTTTTTAAAATTGACTTATGATATGGTATTTGTATATGTTTAGATAATCCTTTGTTACATGTGCTACAAATGGTCACTGTTTAATGATTTTGTTGTGTATTAGTATGCATTACACACAATTTTTTAGTTTATACATTTGTTTATCAATTTTATTATTTATAACTTCTGGGATTTCCTTTCTCCCATTCTTAGACTTTCCTCTGTCAAAGATTATAAAATAATACTTACTTTTAAAAAGTGATCTCTCCCTAGCTAGAATTTACTTTTGTAAGATAAGTAAATTTAGTACTCTAACTTAATTTCTTTTTTCTAAATGGCTACCTTGTCTCAGCACCACTTGCTCAATTATGTATTTTTTCAACCATTGAGATAAAATGCCACCTTTGTCATATTATACATCCTCATATGTTTTGGAGTTTATTTCTGGATCTTATTTTTAAAATCAGTACCATGATGTTTTAATTACTCTTGCTTTATGCAATACCAGCTGGTCAAACCAGTCTGCCTTCCTTGCTTTTGTTTTTCATAATATTCTTGCTATTATATAAAATTTTAAATTGTTTTTTTAGTGAAAAAAGTAATATATTTTTATTGAAAGCAAATCTGAGGTTGTTTCTAATTATTCTTTAGCTTGCTGCAAATAAGATCTTTTACTATACTTTTCAACTGATCTTGTTCCTATATTTAAGGCTTTTGATTTTTTAGTATTAATTTTGTTTATTGCTGCCTTTTTAAATGTTCTCATTCATTTAAATATTTTCCTATTAATTATTTTATCTTTTTCCTATTACGTATATGATTGTATCACCTATACTAAAAATCTCTTGGCAATTAATTTTTTAAAAAGATTTTATTTATTGTTAGAGAGAGGGGAAGGGAGGGAGAGGGGGGAGAAACATCGATGTGAGAGAGAAACAACTGTCGGTTGCCTCTTGTAAGTGTCCCATCTGGAGACCAAACCCACAACACAGGCATGTGCCCTGACTGGGAGTAGAACTAGCAACCTTTCACTTTGTGAGATGACGCCCAATCAACTGAGCTATACTGGTTAGGGCTTGGCAAGTTTTCAACTAGAGAGATCCTTGTCTTTTCCAATTCTGTTGGCATATATCTCCAGACTAGGGTTAAAAGGTAATAGTAAATATGGAAGTCCTTACCTTATCGTTGACTTTAATGGGAATGTTTTTCATGTCTTTCTGTTACCCATGACCCGAGCCTTTGGAATGGGATGTATACATGTATTTCGTTTCATGGAACTTCAGCAATACTGCCTCCATGCCTGTACATGTTGTTTCCTCTCCTTTATTTGGCAAACCTTAACCTTTACGGCCTTTTTCAAATGCCATCTTTTGCTTGGAGTCTTCCTATGACCCAGGCTATTAGTCATCCTCTATTCTGTTATCCAACAATACCAGCCCATCTTTTCATTATGTATGACACACACACAATACACTGTTCTGTAAACATTTGCCAGTCTTTCTTTGGGCTGTGAACTCCCCTAGCGCAAGTACTCTGTTCAGAGCTTGGTAACAGTGGACCAGCCAAGTAGCTTCTGGAAGCACTGATCCAATAAAGAACCTGAATGCATTAGTGGACTTAATCTTTGTCTACACACTTTTCTTGGGCCCTTGCTTTAAAAACTGCCTATAGAGAATGATCTCAGACTTATATCTTCTGCTCTGACCTGTCCTTCTGAGCAAGTGCATCCAGCTGCCAACTTGATGTATACAAATTCAGACCACAGAACCACATGCATCACGTCTCAAATGGAACTCTTGATTCCTCATGCCTCCAAATCTGTTGCTGATCACCCTTTCCTGACAGATGCCTCCACCTCAGTCACTGGGATAGGAATAATCCTTGACTCCCTTCTTTCCCTCATCTTACCCCATCCCATCAGCAAGTCCATACATATCCTGGTTCCTACTACTTTTCATCATGCCTGCTGCACAACTGTAATCATAGTCCAAGCTGACTTTATTTTTGGCTTAGACTCCTGCAACTGTTCATCCCATTTCTATTCCTTTTCCCACGGTAATCTATTCTCCACAAAGTAGCTATCATAATCTCTTCAAAGGGTGAATTAGGTCCTGTCACTCCCTTCATGAAACCTTTTTATTGTTTCCCATCACATTTAGAACGAAATCTAATCTCCTTATTTGAGTCTTTCCTCTGCTTCCCACCTTTCATTTCTCTATCACCTTGGCTTGGTCTTCTATGGCCCCACCAGCCTTTAGTCTGCTCCTCCAGGCCATGAGCTCATGAGCGCTTAGCCATTTGCCCGGTATCTCTGCTGGGACTGCTTTCCCTTCAGCTCTTTGTTTGGGTAGCTTCTTTTCACCAATCAAATCTCAGCTCAATTACAAATAAAAACCCAAATCAGTTCTCCATTCCATAGTCACAAGGCAGCATGTTTACTGAGCTCTGGAATACCCAGCACTCTAACTCTTGATCATATTTCCCTATTTGTTTATTATTTTGTCTCACACCTTACTAAAGTGCAAACTCCATATGAGCAAGGCCATTATCCATGTCCTTTGGAGTAGGCTCGGTACTTGGGACAGTCCTGGCACGTAATGAATATTTGTTGAACCCATAAAAACAAACAAAAACAAACATGTCTCATGACAACTAACTCAGCTCCAAGATATGATTCTTCACCTGAATGACAAACTTCTCTTCCACTACACAGATAGCCCTCTGGAATGAAAGCACAAAGAATCTCTTTCCAGGATCCTCTTAACCTTGCTGAGAGCTCATATGACAAGCCCATGCAATTTTCTTAGTGAACCAATGGCCACACTACCCAGGGGACAGTGGCCTGAAGCTGGCAGCCATGATTCTGAAAACACAAAATGCTGGCAGGGTGCTGTTTGTTGGCAAAGAGTGGATTATGTTTTATTGCCTGCACTCAAAACTCTTCAATATGTGCCTCTGCCTACAAAGTTGTCTAATTTGAAAACAAATCACAGTTTGAAATTGGGAAGAAAACAAAAACTCTGGAAAAAGGCAGACAATTTTTGAACATTTTATTTTAGCAAATGGAGGTAAAGTAAGTGAATTTACTTTAGTATACAGTAAGTATTAAATGATTTTCTCCTCATCCCCACTAAGTATTAGTAAATACAAAAAGTTAAAGAATATTTATTTCAAGTATCACCAGATAGTTAGGTTGCGTGGGTCCCCCATATACTGGCCCTGCCCTGAGCTTGCCTCATCTGTCTTCCTTTTCCTCACCTCACCCAGAGCTCTCAATAAGGGCAGGTGCTCAGTAAAGTTTTGTGAAATAAAAGAAGCAGGTGAGAGTCTGGAATTTTCCCTTGGCATCCAAAGAACTGGGATATCAGTGCTGTTTAGCACAGAATTCTCTAAAGGAGCCATCTGATGTGGAAGGTGCATTCTGTTCCTTACAGCCACTTGAGGAGTTTACAGCAAAAAGAATCAGATACACAGAGCCCTGCCTTGTGTTTATATTACCCCAGACCAGCTGAACAATGGAGCCAGACTTCATTACAGCCTTTCCCCTAAAGCTTGAAATCTTTGGAACATCTCTCTGGATGTACTGGAAATCTGAGGGTAGATGCATTTACCGTAATTAGATCCAGCCAGCCTTGGTAACTCTGGTATGTGTGATGTAATTAGCAAAGCAACCAGTTGAATGCATGTGTGCAGCCTCTCAGGCATTCTTCAAAACAAACGGCCCCACTTGGGAGGAGGTGAGATGCTGACACACGTACAGGACTGTAGAGCTGTTAACATTGTCTGGGTTGATTGTCAAAGAAAGACATGTTCTAATTAACATTGTGAAATGGCTCTCTTTCTCCATCAGTGATGTTCTCAGGCCATTTTTCTTCTGGAACTGAACCTTTCAGATTTGTGCTCCACCCAAAGTGGGATTTAAACTTTCTCTAAGTCTTAACATTTGGGAGAGATGGGGATAGAACTCAGGACTTCTTCCTTTCAATGTGGGAGTGTTTTGTTGTTGATGTTTAAAGAATTGAGCCAATATAGTACACAAAATCAAAGATTCTTAAGGATTAATTCACCTCCAAACTAGAAATGCCTGGCTGAGTATTTGGAGGCATGAAGGTGGTGATGATAGTAGTGATTTATCAAGTGTGGCAGTAAATTTTCTATAATGAAAAGTTTTGCCAAGAAATGGCTACTCAGGGAGAGACTGTATGTGGTAGGTTGAATAATCCCACCACAAGCTCAAAGATGTCCACATCCTAATTCCCAGAAATGGAGACTCTGTTAGGGTATGTGGCAAAGGGGAATTAAGGTGCTAACTAATCTTAATTAGGGAGATTATCCTCAATTATGCTTTGGACAAAAGGAAGAGAGCAAGGAGGGGAAAAGCCAAAGTTTGTGATGTCAAGAGTGAGAGGGGGCAGGCAGCAGGCTGAAATGGTGGGAAGAAAAACAATCTTGAAAGGATGTTTGGGGGGGAAACAAGTGTGATGCACAACAGCTGGTGCACTGGAAAGTTCAGTAATCAGGGCCAGAAGATGTGCTTTTGTGTCCTGTTTCTACAAGTCCTGGCTGTGACCTTTCTGAGTACTAGAACTGTCATTTGCAAGAGGGATAGTAAGACTTACCTTCCTTCCAGGGTTATTAGGATCAAGAGAGGAGCAGGTCTCAGTTATTTGTAAATTGTGATTTTGAATACATAAGCCGATGTGATGTCACAGATGGAGCTTAAGCCTCTGAAGCAACTTCTTTGTTTTATCCTTTGCCCAAACTTCCTTGAATTCTAGCTGACACATTTGAAGCCACCTTGGACTACCACATGTGGCTCACAACTATCACCCTCAGTTTGGTGAAAATTGTATCTGATCTTGCTGTTTTGCCCATGCCTCTCATTGTATTTGGCACCTTTGTCTTATCTGTGACATCAGCAGAAAGTTTTCCCCACCCCAGAGATATCAGCCCTCTCCAGTCAGAACACATAGGGCTCTCTCTACCTAGGTGAGCCTCACTTTCCTCTCCAAAGGACTTGGCATTGGGGCTAAAGTGCCTCTTTCCCTGTTAGAAACTCAGGCAACTGGATCCCTGTGAATCTGGACACCTGGACAAGAAGCACTCTTGGTCTCCAAGCCTCTCGCCATCTGTGTTATGGGCAGGTGTGAACAGCTTTCTGAGTAGAGCCAATGGGTGGATATGCATGATTGTAGAGCTGAAGGATAAAGTCTCAGGAAGATAATGATGGGGATAGAAATGAAATCTCTGTAGCCCCATCTTATAACACCTACACTCCAGCCAGCCTAAGTTTTCTTTTTCTTTTGTCTGAAACTTGTCCCAGGTCAGACCCTCTGCCTCTCAGTCTGGTGCATCTTCTGTCCAGAATGCTCTGCTTCCAGACCTCCATATGGCCACCATTTTCCTTAACTTGGACGTTGGCTTGAATGTCATTTCCTTAGACATAACATGCCTGGCCACCCTGGTTAATGTTGCCTCTTCTCACTCCCATTACTCTCTGATGAGATTCATTTTGTTCTGGGTCCTTATTGTTATTGAATGAAAGTCTTCGATTGTTTCTTCTGTCTTATCCCTTGAATATAACCCCCATAAGATCAGGACCCTGTCTTTCCTGTTCAGTGCTGTAGCCCTAGAGCCTGGAGAACATCCTGGATATTATGTGCTGAATGCATATTTGCTGAACCAACACCCTGACTGAGCACTCATTATGGGCCAGGCACTGAGTAAGTGCTCTGTAGACATTCTCATGGACTACTCCTGGAAACTCTGGGAGGTCCATTTTGTTTTTCTTGTTTTACAAGTGAGTTCACAGGGGCCCAGAAAGGCTGAGTGACTTGCTCAAGATTCCCAAACTGAGCAAGCAGGGAATCCTGGATGAGAACCATGCTCATAACAATTACAACATTCAGAGAGTGGTAGTTCCCAGCTCTGAGCTTGATAGCCACACAGCTGAAGGATCCATGGCCCAAAGTCCAGGGTGACATCCTGACCACAATTGTTTAAGTAGCGTTTCTTGAAATGCAATGTGCTTTCAAGTCACCGAGAGACTTTGTTAATCTAGAGATTCTGAGTTCATTGATCTGGGGGTCAAAAGGGATGTGGAAGGTGGAAGGTGGATGGTTGGGAGTCTGCATTTCTAACAAGCTCCCAGGTGATTAGGGGGAGGGGAAACCCTGTAAGAGTAGAGGTTCAGAGGGTTCTTTGATTTGAAAACTGGGGTAGCAATTCACAAAACAAAAGCAGGAAAGGAAGGACCTAGTTAATCTTGTGGTCAAATCAATTGCCACAGCTGAGCAAAGAGAGCAGGGAGTAGTTCCTCCTTCCCTGGGAGAAGCGGATGTTATCCCAGCACTCTCTGCAGCCTGGTCAGAGGTTTAGTCCAGGAAACATGGGTCTAGCATGTGTGTCTGAACCCAGGTTTGGTTTCCAGTTATGTAGCACTTGGCTCATGACCAATGAAGGGGCTGAGCCAACTACAGAAAAGTCATCTCTTTAGCAGTAAGTATTTCCTGCCCTCCCCTTTTCCCCCCAGTTTGGATTGCATTCCTAAGCCCCAACTGCAGTTGTTCAACTCTAAATTCCAAGTAAGAGGCTTGCCTGGAGTTTAGATGTTTCTAAGACTGCCTACAATTTGCTGGAATTATCTCTATTTAGAAAAAAGTGCAAAATATCTGCTCTGCTTATATTAGAGGATTATTGTTAGAGTGCTTTCAAAGTAGAAAGCAGCATTTCCGAAATGTGGTTGAAATTGATTTTAGATAGAACAAGGACATGGAGAACATTGATCATATGGTGAGAGAGTTATTCCCCTGAAGTTTCATTCAAACTTCCTATTAATTTGGAAGAAAATCTCATTTCAGGCACTTTTACATTTTCCAATCTCTCTGCCACTTTTTTTTTTTTTAAGAGAGAGGCAGCAAGTACCTATATCTAGTTAGAATTTAATAACATTATTTTGTTTTCTTATACATTTTTTGTGGTTATCTTTGATCTGGGCAAAGGATACAGTTTTTCATTTAAGACAATTATACAAACTTTCCCTTTAAAGATAAATGTAAATAAAACATAACGTAATTTAAAAAAATAATTCAATAATTTTATAGGCTGAGTGTAGATGTGGTAGAAATTATGAAGATTGTGTGCATGTGTCTGATAACATAATTAAAGGAATCAAAGAAGTACAGGAGATAAAGGCATCTGACACAGACATTGGGCCATGACCTGCCAGATCTCTGAATCCCCCACATGGCTGGCTCTGTACTGGTAACCCTGCTTTAGGTTCCTCAGGCAGGACATGGAACTGAGTCTAGATCCTAGCCAACCATGTGCAGCTAAATCTGGTTTGGTTAATAAATAAATAAAGGCTTCTATAGTGGAGCCTTTGAGGGGAAAATAAATAATATGACTATATAAAGGTTCATCGCCTTACCTTTGTCTGCAGTGAAAACAAACCAATTGCCATGTTTTGGGCCTTGAATATTTTTGTTCACTATAGTTAAAAGATCTATAGTAATTATAAATAGTGTCAAATTTTGGTTCCCTAAATCCCATTGGAATAGGCCCCAAGGAGCTAAACAAACTTTCTGAATCCTGAGGCAACATAGAGGAGCAGAAATAGTACCAGTTTCCAGCATCACAGTTTGGGATCAGAATCACTCAGTCACTTGAAGTGGGCGGAATTGTGTCTCTCTTGGCACCACAGAACATGACTATATTTGGAGATAGGACCTTTAAGTGGTAATTAACTTAAAATGAGGTCATTAGAGTAATCCCTAATCTAATACAATTGGTGATTTTATAAGCAGAGAACATTAGGACACAGAGACACACAGAGGGATGGCCATGTGAAGACAAAGGGAGAAGGTGGCTATCTACAAGCCAAGGAGAGGGGCTGCCAAGGAAACCAACCCCACCAGCACCTTGATCAGACTTCTAGCCTCCAGGACTATGAGAGAGGAAATGTCTGCTGTTAAGCTGCCTAGTCTCTGGTACTTTGCTATGGCCACCTTAGCTAACTAGCCCCAGCACCCATAAGCCTTGGATAGTTTGCTCAACATCCGTGAGTCTGATGTCCTCAGCTATATACAGGGTGGGGCAAAAGTAAGTTTACAGTTGTTCATATGGGAAATAATACAGTGATTAATAACTAATAATGTGAAAATAAACTCTGTGTTTTGTGTACTCCCATCTGTAAACTTACGTTTGCCCCATCCCATATTGGGATACTAGTTCCTACTTCACAGAGTTATGTGCTTAAATATGCTGACACATGTAAAACAATTAGCACAGCACTTGCTAAACATGGATACTGAAATCATTGACTATTTTATTTTTATTTACTCATTCAGATCAATCTTACTTTCCCTTCCACTTTCAAAAGGGCTTAAAGCAAAAAATGATGATAGCTATTATTGCCATTCCTTGGCCCCAGTATTGTTAAGATGTTAATTGCTATTATCATATATCCCTTACAAAGACAGGCAGTCACCAACACAGGCTCTTTTGTAACTCTTTAAATGGCATCACCCTGCTTGATAGAGCCCACTTTCTTTAAAAAGCATGTCTTCTAAGTAGTATTTTCTATACCATACTCTAGGGAGGCAGTGTGGTGTGGAGAGTCATGTAACATACGTGAATGGGGATTTGGTGTAACAGGGAGGCTCAGTGTGACTTGGTAGACACTGTATATGGCAGCAGAGTCTGGTCAGTTACCACACACACCCAGGGGGCTGTAAGGGGCTGGTACACATGGCCTGGTGACTCTGGTATTGCACCTGAGCCATATCTTTCCTCTGCTGCTTTGTTTCTCTGAGACTTTAGTGAGACTTCTCTCTTTTTAACTTGGTTTCTTCCTCTGTACAATAAAAGGATAAAAATAGGGTTGTCTCATTTTATGTAAGGATTGTGTTCCTGAAAACATAGTATAATTCCAAATGTATCTACTTAAAGGAGTAATTTATCTATAAGAATAAGTATATAGTGAGCTTTATATTATTTTGATGAGTGAAGTAGGCATTGCATTATTTACACACTTTTAAGTTTGTACCTTTCTGAATGATCTAAACTTTCTAAATATAACCATGCGTTTTATGTAAAATATCAATGAGGATTATTTGCTTGGTGAGAATTTTTTAAACTTAAAACAAGTTTGAAATGCATTTAGTACCATTAACTTCTTCTAAATATCTTTCTTTGCCTTCAAAAATGAGCACTCAGATTTCCAGCCAAGATGGAGGTGTAGGTAATAGGCTTTGCCACTCTGAACAACCATAAAAAGTACAACTACCTCAAAACTAGAAACAACCAGAACGACCAGAAAATCTAATTGCATGGAAGTCCAACAAACAGAGATATAAAGAATCCAGACAGGTCGAAGGGGTGGAGCCTGGATGGAGAGAACACAGTGTGGTGGCAGTGGTGGCGATGGTGACAAGGCTGTGGCTGTGGCTGGCCAGCAGCAAGAGCAGTGACACATTATAAAAGTTGGGAGGGACACCTGGAGGGTGATCTGAGCACCAGACCTGACCTTGGAGCTCAAAGTTCCAGCACCAGGGAAATAAAGCCTCATTGCTTCTGACTGTGAAAATCAGTGGGGGTTGGAGCAGCAGAAGAAACTGCCTGTCTCTCAACAGAGTCTGTTTGTTTAGAGGGTCCCCATAGTCCTAGACAATCCACTACTCACTCTGGAAACCACAACAAGGGCAACAGCTAGAGGGGTGCCAGTCCCCTATGGGAAGTGGGAGAAGTGCCTGGAAAAGGGGCAAGTGCTGAGCAAGCAGCATTGTTCCCTCTCAGACCCCTCCCCCACATACTGTGCCACAATATGGTGAAACAGGTCACCCCACACTGATGAATAAATACTTAAGGCCCCATCCCTTACAACATAACAGGTGCAACAGTTCTACCTAAGACAGAGACAAACACAGAAGGCTGTCAAATAGAGGGGAACAGAGAAGTATGGCCCAAAAGAGGGAACAGAAACAGGTCAAGGTGTCGGTGGGAGAACTAAGCAATGAAGAGATAGCCAACCTAACAGATGCAAAATTCAAAACACTGGTGATAATGATGTTCACAGACTTGACAGATATGCTTGAGTACAGCAAATATGTAAGGGAAGACATGAAGGCTATGCTAAGTGAGGTAAAAAAATTCCACACAAAACCAATGGTTAACTAAAGGTAGCCAGAATTCAAATCAATGTTTTAGAACATAAGGAAGAAATAAATAGTCAACCAGTACAGAATGAGGAAATAAGAATTGAAAAAACAAGGCTAGGCTTAGAAACCTCTGGGACAATATTAAACATACCAACATCCAAACCATTGGGGTGCCAGAATGATAAGTGGAAGAGCAAGAAATGTGAAAAAATAATGAAGGAAAACTTCCCAACTTTGGCAAAGGAAATAGACATACAAGTCCAGGAAGCACAGAAAGTCCCAAACAAGCTATACTCCAAGAGGGTCACACCATAATTAAAGACACATCATAATTAAAATGCCAAACTTTAAAGATAGAGAATTATAAAAGGAATGAGAGAAAAGAAGAGAGTGACCTACAAAGGAGTTCCTATAAGACTATCAGTTGATTTTTTAAAAGAAACTTTGCAGGCAAGAAGTGACTACTGGTAAGAAGTATTCAAAGTGATTAAAAGCAAGGACCTACAACCAGGATTGTTCTATCCAGCAAAGCTATCATCTAGAATGGAAGGGCAGATAAAGTGCTTCCCAGGCAAGTTAAAGCTAAAGAAGTTCATCATCACCAAGCCATTATCATATGAAATGTTGAAGGGACTTATTTAAGAAAAAGATAAAAACTGTGGACATTAAAATGACAACAAACTCACAAGTATCAACAACTAAATCTAAAAAAATAAAAACAAAAATAAGCAAACAACCAGAATTGGAACAGAATCATAGGTATGGTGTTATCATACTGCAGAGATTAAGAAGCATAATTCGCAGGTACAAAATAGACAGGAGGGTGTTAAGAATAATATAGGAAATGTGAAGCCAAAGAACCTATATGCATGAGCCATGGACATGAACTAAGGGAGGTGGGGGTACTGGGCAGAGGGGAGCAAAGGGAAAAAATTTGGAGCAACTGTAACAGGATAATCAATAAAATATACTTTAAAAAAAAGAGAGAAAAAGGAAGAAAAAAAGCTAATTGATTTTCCTCTGTGCTTTCAGAATCTTTGCAGAACACACTCCCGGGATTGTAACGTGCCTGTCACTCGGTGGAGAGACCCAGTTTGAGGCACTCTACTGTGAGGCAGCAAAACAAAGCCAAGCTGGGCATTCAGAGTGAAAACTGAAGCCAGCCTCTTTAATCAGGTATTTTAAAGTCTCTCAGCATAAAACCCAAGATGAACATATTCATACCTGAAATTGTTTTGTAGCCATGTCAGGAAATATAACTGAGGTTTTCAGTATACTTAGGGATGTTTTTGTGTGGTCACTGTCAGTTAGGGACAATTAGGCTCAAGAATCTTTCCAAGTCTTGCTTTATCCCAACACCCAAAGCAGGGAATGCCCAGCATGAAGTGAACTAAGAGCCCACCTCCCTATTTCCGCATTAGCTTCAGGTAGCATGCTAAGTGGGTCACTGTGATGGTATGCCAGGAGGCCCCCCTACTACACCAATGCCAAAAAGCACTGCCTGCATCTCTAATAAGGAGAAAATAGATTCTTGCGATAGCAAAACTCAATTAAATTTCAAAATATGGCTATAGTCAGGAAGGGGAAAGACAAACTCTTGCAGGAAGGAATAATTGGGCAGCTAAGTGCTGGAAGATCTCCAAGGCTTTGGTGGAAACCTCTTTTTGCTTGATTGTTTTAGCAAACCTCCAATTGTTTGAACTACCCTGGCTCTGGGGGCTGGGGGCTGGGAGCTGTCATCTTTTGTGGCCCCCAAACCATGCCGTTAGAACGTGAGAACTAGATTACTTCATTCTGCTCCTGGGAAAGGGGACAGACTTGTGGGATTTTAAGTGAATGCATTAAATTTGTTGATTATCAAAGGGAAAAGTGGAAAAAAATAAACAAATTCTTACAAGATCTTGGCTGCAGTACAGGGGCCAAAGTTTAAATCCCTGTTTTCAACTATATTAAATTTTGCAAAAGACCCTCCATGTTCCCTTCCAGTTCATTCAGGTGGGAGGAGGAGTGCAACTTCTTTTAGGGGGCCCTGGGGCCCAGTTCCCCCAGGACTCTTTTTCATGTAAATGCAGAGCCAGGAAGAGAGGTGGTGGCTGTGTGCCATCATGCATGAAAAGGGGCAGCAGCCTCTTGATGGTTTTCTGCTTTAAAAAAAAAGTAGCTATATCTGTATCTTAGTAACAACGGAAAAAGAGTGTGGTAAGATATTCTCATGTAGGTATGGGACTATACCCAGCCTTTTGGAAGATCAGTTTAGCAAAATGCATAAGTACTTAAAAAATATACATAGACTTTGGTTCAGTTATTCCCTCTAGGGGAATCTATTTGAAGGAAATAATCCAGAAACTAGACAAAGACTGATGTATTAAGATGCTATCATTGCATTGCTTATGATAGTGAAAATCTCAAGGAACCTTGGTGTTTATTATATAAGAGGTAATTGGTTATATTCATGCTGGCCTAGCCCCACAATGATACCCTCCACAGTGATTAAAAACAAATGACATAGAGGAAACTGCTTAGGGTGTAGATGTTAGAGAAGAGGCAGGAAATAAAGGATGGTAATAGTTTTGGGAAACCACACACATGGAAGGAGTGACGTGCATCAGAGTCACCTCTAGGTGGTAGGGCTATGATTAATTTTTTCTCTTCTTTGTCATATTTTCTTCTATATCCCAATGTTTTTGAAATTAAGCCTACACTGTTTTTATAATCAGAAAAAAATTTTTACTTCCTAAACACAAATGCAAACAAGCATTTACCAGTCTTCAATATACAAGGCAATGGTGGCTAAGTATGTGTTCGCTTTCTGTGCAGGCAGGATGGCTCCCCAAGGCGTCCATCACCTGCGCCAGGCAGAGAAGCCCAGGAGCTGCTGGAGGGGGCAGAGCTGGGGGCCTTTGTGGCCTCTTCTGTGGGGAGAAGAGGTAAAGGAAATGCTCATCCAGTTTTTAATCCCCTGGGCTAATGACCAGACCTTTCTTGTGGTTTTAGTGGGACTCTTTTTACTAAGTGGGAGGATTTACACTGTTTGTATTTGTATGTTGTACTTGGATTATGCCTTAATGTGTCACTCTGATGACAAAGGGGCTTCCAGCAGTGGGCCAGCAAGCTTCCCTGCTTTTAATGGAAAGCACATTCCAGCACTTTATTTTATCTGTAACACATAGAACAAAGCATTGCCCCTAAGACATGATCCCCAAGAGTCTTTAATAAGGACCAGACTCCTGTGAAGGTATTAATTAAATATTTGAAGCAGAATGGTTTTAGCTGGCTGGGCATTTTTATGAGGGGAGGGAATATATTTAAAACCAGGGCTGTTTCTGTAACAAGAACCTGTTTTGAAGGAAATGTTCTTGGGTGGGACTCTGCAGGTACCAGGCTGTCAAACCTTGAGGCAGCATGATGTCAGAAACAGACGTTCTGAAAATTTCAAATGGTGTCTGAGTTAGGTCCTTTCTGTGGCATTTTGATGCAGTTCTAGGGTGGTTTTAAAAGAGAGGAAAATAGTGAGTCTACAAGTACATCAGGCATCATTAGAGATGGTTTTCTCACATAGTCCTGTGGAAAAGGCTTTGACAAGGACATTTTCCAGAAAAAAGAAACTATTTAAATGACTGTTTTCCAAGATCACAAAGTTTGATGAAGCAGCTAAGAACGAAACTTGATTTAAAGTCTGTCCATCCATTCTATCTATCTATTCATCCTCTGTCTATAGATATTTCAGAATACTGTACTCTTTCTCAGAAAGTGATAGAAATAAAGATGAGCTTACAGAGCAGCACTGGATCCTACCAATAGGTATTTTTCTAAATTCAAAATGGTCATAGATCTTGAACATGAGGTTTACTGTAGAATCACAGTTAGCTAATTTTTCTGTAAGGCAACATGGTATGGTAAAAAGAGAAAAGTACCTGGAGTAAGAGGTCTAGGTTTGGATCCTGGGTCTGCCACTTACTGATTTCTGTGCCTTTGAGCAAGTCCCTCCTCGCCTTCAAAATTAGAACTCTACTAGGCACCACTAGGCGCTCAGGGAAAGTGAGTTGAAGCTGAATTTGGTCCTAGTAGTGGGGTGAGGAGTAGAGGGAAGTTTGTTCTCCAACCACGTAGGGGTCATTCTAGGTCTTTAGGAATCAGCAGTTCAGTGAGTTCAGGAGGAGTCTCCCCTTTCTGCCAACTATAGCTTAAGTGACAACTGAAGTGAAGACATGTCCAAGTCTGATACTGGATGCCTGTCAAGGGAGTAATCATGTTATAATGACCATGAGAACATGGCTAATGCTGGTGTGGCTCCTGGCATTCATTTCATTCTTTCCTTACATCTATCTACTTCCTGGCATGGCCAGCCCCTCCTGGGACCATCCTCAGGGTGTACCCCCTTGCTCAATAACTGCATTTTTCCATGTTTCCTAGTTACTCTCCCATATGTCATGTTGCTTCATACATGAAACTTTTGACTCTTCCCTAAATAAAATATATGTTCATGTCTATTAAGGTCCTTTGTGATCTGGGATTAAGGGCCACCCACAAGAAGGGGCTAATTTTTATTGTCCCTTTGATGTGCCTGCCCTGCCTGCTCCTGCCAACTCTCCTGAGTCTTCAGAAACCGCCAAGCATTTCCATTCAGCCACTCCTGACTCTTTAGCTCAAGAACCCCCTCCACATCTGTCCCCATCTTTTTCTTTCTGTATTTTCTTTAGGCAGCAATTGCATGGTGATATATTTATATACATAATATATATACTATATATATATATGAGGTCTGTCCTAAAAGTGTCTAGTCAATGTCAATATAATTAAAACAGTTTGCATGGCTCATACTTTCAGACAGACCTCATCTATATTATTCATATATATAAAATCTCTACCTTCAAGCCATCTCTCAGACGTTCCAAAGCTGTGCATCTAAAATACTCCTACTGCTCCCAGCAGGGCTCTGTGGATAAGCCATTAAGAATGGGACGTCACACCAGGAGACAGGCAAAGGAAATAAGGAATGCAGGGGATGGCTTCTCCTCACCCTTCATACCTCTAAACTCAGTGACTCCTACTCTTGTCTCTAAAATGAAGATCACAGTTGTATCCTCCTCAGTGCTCTTTAGAAGGGTTAAATAACTTCATATCAATACATACAAAGCACTTCACTTAGTATCTAGCCCATGAGCTGCTGCTGCTGTTATGGCTGCTAATAAAAATAATTGGGAACACAATGATTTGAGGTGGAACATTGTATCTTAGAAAGAACATATCTTTTGAATCTTAGCTGTCTCACTTTAGTGTTTGTGGGAATCAACCTCTCCAAACTGTTTCCTGATTATTATTATAATGGATAGGCCTGTCGGGATGTAGAGTCTCTAGGACTGTGAATGGCACAAACTGTGCGTCCTGGGTATTAGTCACCTAGTTTTGTGGCTGTCTTGCCTGATCTTGCTGCACATTCCCAACTGTTGGGGCTGCTGCTGTTTTGTGGCTTTTGCCTCCACCAGCACTTGGAGCAGGAGGTATGCAGGGGCAGGCACACGGGGAAGAAAGTCAGGAATACTATGTCCTTGAACTGACAGTAATTCACAACATATCTGCATAAATTGCTAAGAGTCCAAGCATTAACCAAAGGGAGGGAGATAGTAGGCCAGGGTGGGACAAGGGCAGTGAGCAAAGGATGTTCCACCCCTGGGAATATAAACACAGTACTGCCTCTGACCTAAAAAGGCTTAGTTGGGAAGGCCATGGAAGTCTGTTGTCCATTGTTTGGACTGTGCATAACCTTGAGGAAGTACCCAGAGAGCTACCTGTGCAGCATCTGAGAGCTGTCACAGGCCAGGCCAGGCCAGAAGTTCTGGGCTGGGCCAGGGGCTCCGGGCCAGGGGCTCCTGACAATTGCGGGAGGCTACCACCGCTCTGTCTTGGGTAAGTGGCTCTACTTGCCAAAGAGGGAAAATGTGCTAGGGAGGTGCAAACTGGCCAAATCCCCTGGGTCTGTCCCACATCTGCCTCGGTTTCAGCCAGTGATTGATCAGAATGATGCTTGAGACCCTTGCGTCCTTCTTCCTCAGTGTGCCAAACCCTTCCTGGGCCCAGCTTACACTCTCGCTCCCGCTGAGGTTCCAGACCCCTCTGCTTCCCTGTTTAGGGCGCTCCTCCCCTACCCTGGGCTCTTGATTCAGCTATTTGGTCCAGTTTCTCTCCTTGATCAGAATTAATGTTAACACTGTGCTGATGCTGATATGGTCTTTTGGAGCCCTGCCTGGACCTTGAGGTTCCTTCTGGAACCTTCCCCCAAGGCTGTCTGTTGTCTTTGGACTGGAACAGGCCTGGAACAGGCCTGGATTTAGATCCTTGCTCTGCCATTTATTAAGCCACTAGCTTGTTAAGTTTTAGTTTCCTTACCAGTAAAATGAAGAAAATTATACTTTCTTTTCAGAGTTGAGATAAGGATTAAGTGAGAAAATCCAAATACACATACGAAATAAAAGAATGATGTAAAACATAAATGTAACGCTTGATACATAGTGAGTGCTCAAATGGTAACAATATTTTTTGTGTTTGTTTTAAAATATTTATTTGGTCTTTAAGCTTAAAGTAGGCAATGAACTAAAACATATTCCCATTTTCTTTAATGGTAATTTAAAATTTTTTATTTTTTAACTATAGCTTACATTCAATATTATTTTGTGTTGGTTTCAGGTGTACAGCATAGCAGTTACTTTAAAAAGTGTTCCCCCTGATATTTCAGGTACCCACCTGGCATTGTACATAGTTATTATATATTATTGATTATATTTCTTATGCTATACTGGTAACTATTTTTGAATCATTATTATTAAAGATAAAAAGCCTTTGTTTCCTCAGTGTAACTTTCTTGTGTCATTTCACATTCTCAGCAGATGATGAGTTAGGGCTGTGGTGGTGAGATTGGTGTTATTTCTGATTTCCACTGGCTTTTTGTTAAATGCACACACATATACACACTATATTTGTATGTGTGTATGTGTATGATTTATATTTATATATATGCACAGATATGTCTGTGCATTTATTTCTTTATCTTATTTATTTACACTTGATCTAAAATTGATGTATTTAATGAATGACAACTGGAATTCTGCAGATTCCAGTTGATCTGAACAGAGCGGTACAAAAGGGATCTGAGGTTTGGAAGAAGGAAGAGCTGGGGTTTGAAGGGAGGTGACCTTCTGACACTGAACCCCCATGTCCCGTATCATGTGTCGTGCTGTCACCAATAGGCACTCCTTAACATTGGAGATGGTGTCTTATTTTCCTTGCATTCTTTGTGCTCAAAACCTAACATTTGCCTGGCAAATGTTTATTGAATTAAGCAGCAGCTTTTGTATAATGACAAGCTTATTTTTTAAATTAATACATGTTTTTTTTTCTTTAAGAAAATCATAAAGTGATTTCTGATGTTAATAGAACTCAAGAGGCTAGTCTCAAGTTTTTCTCTTAACAGCAGAATTGTTCTTTCAACATTCATCTTAAGATAGTATTTGTTCATTAGACCTAAAAGAACTGGGGCTTTGAGGAAAAAGTTTACAGCACTTTCAAAGACAAGTAGGAGCCCCAGGTTTTACCCAGAATGCAGAGCAGCAGCTTGCTCTGACTGGTCAGCTGGGGAGCAAGTTAAAATTCTTTGCTTCAAAGGATAAAGAAACAACCAGCCCTTTAGAAATAATTTCCTCCAATGTTACTGGCATATTTATAAGAAGTTGACCATGTGAGGACAGAGAGACTCATGGAGAGAATGCCATGTGGCCACCAAGGCCAAGAGTGGCATTATGCATCTGCAAGTCCAGGAACACCAACACTTGCCTACACACCAACAAAAGCTAGGTTGAAAAAGGTTCAACTTCTTTGAATCTACTTGACACTATGTTTTGACATTTCTCATCTAGTTCTTCTCTTTGTTCCCCTGTGTATTCCACACACATATTCTAGCCTTGTTCCTATCTGGTTACTTGAGGGCAGGTATATTTTCACTCATCTTATCTCCCTGATTCTGATAGGACCTCCTATGCTACCTTTGAACTCTCCCTCTGTCCAGAGCTGGTGTGTGTTGCACAGGTTGTTCAATGCACAAGGGTCCCTTGCCAAAGGGGGCTGCTTTTTAAAAATTCTCATGAAGGTGCTGTATGGTCAGTGCTGGCTGGCCAATTCTTCTGAAATCAGCTGTCTTCTGCTTTCTCTATGCCATCTGCCCTCAAGGTACACAAGGCCATGTGGTTTTTGTCCCCTGCCCAGCAGAGCCCCATCTCAGCCTCTGCCTCTCCCCAGGATCCTCTAGCAATGCTAGACCTTCCAGAGCTTTCAAAATGCATTTCTATGGTACCTTTTTCTATGGTAGCTGATGGACACCTCAGGGGCAGCTCTCTGTAGCATCAAAAACAATTTGTTCCTGTTCTTTCTTCTACCCCACAGTATAAGCCTGTAGGAGCTGCAGGTGGTGGCGTCACCACAGCTTAGGATCCAAGAAATTCATTCCAGCCACTAAAGTGCTAAGCTTTCCCTGTGATCACACATTTTTGCACCAGCCGGAGCTCGCACATGCCTTCAGAGACCCGCAGCCAGCGGCATGTGGGAATCAATGACTGCTTGCAGGAGCTGGCCAGGCTGGCCCGATGAAGGATGCGGGAGGGAGGGCCCAGATTAAGTGCAAGATGAGATGCATTTGAAACAACTGACAAGAACCTGTCCCTCCGAAATCGGCACAGCTGTGGACTCCTCCACACAGCAGATGGGGGTGCGGAGAATGCTATGCAGCTTTAATCCCATTTAACATGCTTGTCAGAGAATTGGGTCCATCTCAGTATTAATTCAGGCTTCATACGTTGTTTGTTTGACAGAGTGAATTCAGTCTTACCCTGCATGCTGCGCTCAGCATGGCTAGAAAGAAGATGATTTCTGGGCCTTGTTTTCAGCAAAGAGCAGCTAGTACTGTTCTGCCTGGCTGGGAAAACAGCTGAGTTCATGGTGGGGTTGGGTGCAGGGTGAAGAGGGCACTGGAAGCCATCAGCCCTGGTTTAGGGGGCAGAGCTCAGCTGAGGCTGGGACAATAGAGCTCAAAGGTGGTTACCCCAGCCCTGATTTATGATCACTGTGGGATGGCACCAGTGTGGAGCTGTGTTAAAATTCTGAATTTTTGAGTGCTTCTATGAATGTTGGAAAAGTTTTAAATATTTTCATTATGGGTCAAGCCAGCACACAGTTTCTGACTAAAAAAACAGGCAATTCTGCTGGCAACAAGCCCTAGGAGTGACAGCATGATGGAACAGGAGAAGGGGTTTGGGAAGTCAACAGACCAGAGTTCAATTCCTGCTGTTGCCTCATTTATTTATCCATAAATGTCCATGGAGCACCAGTTCTGTCAAAGGCACACACATTCTCTGCATTTATTGTAAATGAGAAAAACAACCCTTCATTTGGACAAGCCATGGTGGCAGGGATGCCCACCCAACCTGTTCCTAACTTATCCAAGGTCATGGACACCCACTTGAGTCGGTGTCCTGAGGATAAATGAGGTGGTGCAAGAAGAGCACATAGTCAGAGGTTCATCCTGATATGCCAAGGTTGTAGGTTCAAGTCTCCAACAGGGCACATACAAGAATCAGTCAATGAATGTATAAAGGAATGGAACAACGAATTGATCCCTCTTTCTCTCTCTCTCACTCTCTCTTTCATTGATTCAGAACAAAAGAAACAAAGAAAGAAAGGAAGGAAGGAAGAAAGAAAAGAAAGACAGACAGACAGACATGCAGGGCAGTGTAGGAATAAGGTACTCAAAAATATAATGGCCAGCAACAATAAAACCTTTCTTCCCAGGAAAACGATGTTTCTGTTTCCCAGAGAAAAGGTTTCCACACATGAACGAGGTATGCCACCTCTTGCCCATCCTAGCTCTGGGCTATTGTCTGGGTCATTTTGGTCTGCTGGAAATAAATAGCCTCCTTGTACTGTAACATTTTAAAAACTGGTTTGGAATTAAGTTTTATTTGATTGAATTTCAAAGGTGTTATTTAAAAAGTTGGTTTTCAAACAATACTGCCATAGATTTTATGTCCCTAAAACTCTCTGTAGGGCATTAAAAACAGAAACCAAATGCCCATAAACATATATACTCTGTCTATATATGGGGGGGGGGGGACCAGTTATTTTTCTATTTGGTGGGACCCATGTCAGTGGAGAGACGTGAGACAGGAGAGGCCAAGCACCCACCCTGTAGTTTCTGTCTGGCCCTAGAAAGCCTGGTGGCAGGCTATTTTGCTTGCTTTTCCTAGCTGTAGCCTTAGTTTTACAGGTTTTACAGAATTTTTGAAAACCTCCAAAGAAAAATTTTATCTCCTTCTTTTAAAAGTCTGTGCTTTTGCCATCTAGTTAATATCCTACTTGGCATGGAGGCTGCTCCCTCAGTCACTGACTTGACTATGCCACCGAAAGTCCTTTAAGCTTATCCATATGGACAGGTTTGAACCACCACATCTCAGCAAGGTCTCCCTGCAGCTATTAATGTACCTGAATGCGCATTTGAAATTTTCTAGATGAACAAGAGCTTCACCTGAGGATGATTGTTGATTTGACTTGTAAAGGAATTGAGTTCTGGCTACTTGTTTGCTGTTTCTAGGTGTGGAAGAGGCAAGAGAGGGATGTAGGAGAGCAGTAGTCATCAGAGTTCTGTTGCATATGAATTGCCAGCAGAATGCTTGCAGGATCAGCTTCGGCCGCTGGCCCCCACCCCGGGGGTCTGAAGAAGTAGTCTGGTTTGGAACTCAGCACTTTGCCTATGTTGTGTGCTCCCAAGCAGTCTAATGGAGGTCATCCAGAGACCAGTCTTTGGGAAACACTGATGTCCAAGAGAGAAATACACATGGCCAAGAAGTAGATGCTCAAAACCATTAGTGTTTAAAGAAGTAGAAAGCAAAAATAATATTTTTTAACCTGTTCAATTGGCAAACATTTTTTTAAGTCATGGCACCCAGCACAGGCAAAGTCACTACTCACTCATTCCAAGGGGTGTGGGAATGCTGAGCTGGCTCAGGCACACGGGGCATAAGGGAGGGCAGGAAGATTTGGCCCTATGCATTAAGGAGCTGTAACAGGTTTCCACTCCTTTAACCCAAGAGGATACTTCAAGGAATTTATCATAAAGGATACTCAAACTGTGAGAATGTAGAAGCATCGTTCATTGTAGAATTATATATTATATGAAAACCAGAAACAGTCTAAATGTCCAACATAAGAAGTGTTTAGTTAAAAAATTATGGTAGAGAGGCCCTGGCTGGTAGCACAGTGGATAAGGTGCTGGCCTGTGAACCCAAAAGTCGCAGGTTCGATTCCTCAGCCAGGGCACATAATCAGGTTGCAAACCAGGTCTCCAGTCAGGTCTGTGGCTGGAGGCAGGTGAAACGCAACCATACATTGATGTCTCTCTCCCTCTCTGCCTCTCTCCCTTTCCCCTCTCTCTAAAAATAATGAAATAAATTAAAAAAAAATTATGGTAGAGAGAACCAAGATGAAGGAGGAGTAAGTGGAGCTACACCAATCTTTTCCAAACACCAAACCGGAATTACAACTTAATTGGGGAGAAGTCATCCAGAATAACCAACAGAACACCAATTGGAGAGAAGTCTTATTACCAGGGACAGAGCAGAAAAGCCGATTCATCACAACATGACTGGTAGGAAGTGTGGAGACTCAAGAGGGCTGGTGGGGCTTCCAAGGGCAGCTGCTGAAGAGAAAGAGAAACATCTCAGCAGTGGGGGGTTCCACCTGAGAAGGGTGGGATCTAAACCCCTAACTAGGCACCCCAGCCTACAGCAACAAAGCTGAGGTAAAACAGTACCCAGCTGTGAAAAGCAAAAAGCCTCCTGGTTTAGCGGCTTGACAAAGAGACTAAATTCTTAAAAAGACTACACATGAAAATACAGAGGCACCCACCTACCCTGTGCTCCAGCAGAGAAAGGGCACAGTGGACTAGAGACATTTAAGGAGGATTTGGGTCAGTGGCTTTAGGGGGAGAGTTGAGGGAGCAGCCTGTGAGTCCAGTGCTGACCCATCCCCCGTATAGCCAGCAGATCACTCTTCTTCAAAGGGCAGGAGCCTGAGGGGAAGCCACACCCTACCCAGAGGAACTAATCCACTCCACCCAGCAGTGCCTAAACCTGACCTCACAGACTGATTGGATTAACAACTAAAGGAGATAGACAAAGACAGTGGATTTCTGATAGTCTCCAGCTGGCTGATTAGGCCCAAACTGGACCACGAGCTGATGTCACCAAGCACAGATCCAAGAAGTAAAAAAAAGTGCATCTCTACACCACAGAAGTTCACACCACTAAGGCAGTAAGTCAAAGTAGACCAATGTAAGAAGCAGAAACAAACGAGAGCCACCTAAAATGGGGAGACAAAGAAATAAACCCTCGGTAAATGGAAAGGAAGAATCCCCAGGAAGAGTGAAAAATGAAGCAGAGGCAAGCACACTCTCAGACACAGTATTCAAAATAATGATGATAGAGAAGCTCAATGAGCTCAGTGAGTTCAAAGAAAACTACAAACAACTCTAGGGGAACTATGAAGAACTCCAGGGAACTACAAAGAACTCCAGGAAAGCTACAAGGAACTTACTGAGAACTACACCAGTATTAAAAAGGACATAGAAACCATCAATAACAGCCAGGAGGAAATGAAGAATACCATTTATGAATTGAAGAACACAGTAGAAGGAATCAAAAGCGGGCTAGAGAAAGCAGAGGATTGGATCATCGAGCTGGAGGTCAATGTAGAAAAAAATTCCCAGGCAGTGCAACAAAATGGAAAAAGACTGAAAAAAAATGAAGAGGCTTTAAGAGAGCTGCAGGACAACATGAAATGTAATAACATCTGTATCATAGGGATACTAGAAGGAGAAGAGGAAGAGCAAGGGATAGAAAACCTGTTTGAAAAAGTAATGATCGAAAACTTCCCTAATTTGAGGAGAGAAAATGTCATTCAAACTCAGGAAGCACAGAGGGTCCCAAGGAAGATGAACCCAAACAGGCCCACTCCAAATCACATCATCATGAAAATGGCAAATTTCAAAGACAAGGAGAGAATCCTAAAAGCAGCAAGAGAGAAACAGCTAATAACGTACAAGGGGGCTCTCATAAGGTTATCAGTTGATTTCTCAACAGAAACACAACAAACCAGAAGGGAATGGCAAAAAATATTTCAAGCAATGGAAAACAAAGCCCTACAACCAAGAATATTCTACCCAGCAAGGCTGTCATTCAAAATGGAAGGTGAAATAGGGAGCTTCCCAGACAAAAGACATCTAAAAGAATACATCTCCACCAAACCAGCATTGCAAGAGATGCTAAAGGGTCTATTTTAAGAAGATGAAGAAACAGAGAGACAGACAGGAACACAGGTACAAAGGTAAATGGATTAAATGCACCAATCAAAAGACATAGGGCAGTTGAATGGATAAGAACAAACTTTAACTTATGAATGCTTTTTTTTTTACATTTAAAGAAATATTTTATTCATTATTTTTTAGAGAGAGGGGAAGGGAGGGAGGAAGAATTGGAGAGAACTGTCAATGTATGGTTGCCTTTCACCTGCTTCCTGCTGGGGACCTGGCTGGAGACCTGGCTTGTAACCTGGTTATTTGCCTTGACTGGGAATTGAACCAGTGACCCTGGGTTCGCAGGCCAGTGCTCAATCTATGGAGCCACACCAGCAAGGGTGAAAACTTATGAATGCTTTAAAGGGATCTTGTTACTATACCCAAAGAACCCTGAAACACCAATTTATAAGAACCTATGTACCCCTATATTCTTAGCAATGCTATTTACAATAGCCAAGTGCTGGAAACAGCCTAAGTGTCCATCAGTGGATGATTGGATCAAAAAACTTTGGTATATTTACATAATGGAATACACAGCAGAAAGAAACAAGGAATTCCTACCCTTGACAACAACATGGATGGAACTGGAAAGTATTATGCTTAGTGAAAGAAGCCAGTCAGTGAAAGACAAATACCATATGATCTCACCCATTACAGGACAATAATGAACAAAACAAACAAGCAAAACAGAACCACATACATGAATACAATGAATGGATCTTCAAGGGGGCAGGGAGGAGGAGAAGGCAAAGATGGGGAACAGTTTAGTCAAGGAGCTAGTATGGAAGAACCATGAACATGGGCAACAAGTGGGATTGACTTTGTAGGGGAAGGGCGGGGGGAGAAGGGGACAGAGGGGAGTAAAAAGGGGATGGATGTAATACAACAACAATAAAATTTAATTTTAAAAAGTTATGGTAGATTAAATTGATGGAATACTATGCAGGTGTTAGAATGATGTTTGTAGAAGAATATGAAAAGTCAAGAGAATGTGATTATAAAATGGAGTTAAGTGAAAACAAATATATATTTAGAAAAATAATATGTCCACACTGTTTTACATTTTTCAAAACTCCTATAGTGATCATGTCTTTAATTTTCATAGCTGGAAAGATACTAATTAACATTACTTCTAAAAGGGGAGGAAATACCTTTGGCATCTGTCAGACCTGAATTTGCATTTCTGTCACCAATGGAGTGTGATTTGGGCATTAATCTCTCTGTTTCATATTTCTCAACTGTAAAATTGAATAAATGCTAGCAGCATATGGGTTTGTCATGAGGATTAAATGAGATTAATTATGTAAATGCACTTGACACATAATAGCTCATATGAATGTTAGATGTAGTCTCTCTATTCAAATTTTTAAAAACAGAAAAAGTCCTAAACTCTGGCCAAAGAGCAAAAGCATTCTTTTTTTTTTTTTTTTTTTTTCATGAAGTACAGAATTTCAAGTTGGGTTTTTCTATTTGTTTTATTTTTGTTTTTATATGTTTCTGGTAAAGGGTTTCCGAGGGCATATTAGATACTGTTGGAAATGAAAACTAGACTTTGTCACTGATACCCTAATTGGCTAATTGCAGGCTCTGCTTTCTTTATGTCTTTCTTTCTTTTCTTTCCTTTTTTCTTTTTTTCTTTTCTGGCAGTGTTAAAAGTTTGGAAGATTTAAACAATTTTTCTCCTTGTAAAATTTCAATAAACAAAAATCTTATGATTCTTTTCTAGAGAGGCAGTAAGCTCAGACTATTAAAATTTTCCAACTCTTTAAAATCTCAGAGTCCCAAAACCATTAACAATGCCATCAAAAATGTAAAACATGTAGAAATTAATAAGCCATGTGGCAGAATTCAACAAAGAAAACTACAAAACATTATTGAAAGAAAAAAATTAAAACCTCCCCAAATAAATGGATATACCATGTTTACGCTCTGAAAGTGAGGTCTATTTTTCCCAGATAAATCTATATGCATGTGTTCCAAAAGACATAGAATGTGTAAGCATAATAATTTGTAACAGACAAAAATTGACAACAACCCACAAAAACTCATCATCAGTAGAACAGAGAGATCAACTGTGGTACATTCCCCAAATGGAATGATATATACCAATAATAATGAGCAATGACACATTTTACAAATACCCAGCTTGGAAACCAACATCATTAATGTCAACAAGAGTGAGTCCCTGAGCCTGGGGACCTGCTTTTGACCAGCCGCTCAAGCCACTAAAAAGAACACCTGTTTTCATGGTGGGGATGAAATGAGTTCACTAATCCAAGGAAAGACTTTCCGGCCTCTGAAAATGTAATATATTTCCAATTATACTTTACACAAGACAGTAAGACTATAGAGCCCCTTGGCATTTAATTTTTTGAGCCAAGTGAACTACTAGTCTGGCAGCAGGGTTGTCCAGACCTCTTGGTTAGTAATGGATCAGTGAGCTGCAGATAGCTACAAAACCATCAACATTAGCTCTTTTAAAGATAGCATTCATTTAAAATAAATGATACGTGTAGCATTTTCAAGCTGTATATATCACTTCAGACATATCTCAATCAACATACCCTTAGAGTAAAACAACATTGACTATAAACTTGACCTGGATATGGTGGCAATAGGAAAAGGCCACAAGGTTTTATAATTAATGCTGAGGAGGCAGTGTGGTGCTGTCTTAGATGTGGCCTTCATGTTGGTGGTCTGGGGTCCAGACTGGCTGAAAAGAGGTAGGTACTTATAAGGCCTGAACATTTAGGAGCAGATGCCACAAATTAGATAGATGATAGATAGATATATAGGTAGATAGATAGATAGATAGATAGATAGATAGATAGATAGATAGAGATATGCCTACTTAACACAAAGCAGAACCGCCAGGCCTCAGGGTAAGGTGGATCTCAGCACTGAGCAGGGAGAGTTCATGATTCTCTTTGTGAGAGCATTGGTGTTAGTGTGAGCCAGCCACTCCCTTGTGACTCCCATGGGTACCATGAAACTCAAGGCCTCCTGGTTTTTCTCTGTGAGTTTGTTCTCTCATCACTTGCTTGCCCTAAGCTTTAACCCAACTCTGTGCCTATGTTTACTTTTAGCTTCAGATCCCACTGCTGAGAATCTTTCTGTTGATGTTTCTCAGTTCAGATTCATGAAAGGAAAGTCAACTGGCCATCATTGCCTGCTTGTGCCAGGCTGTGTCATCAGTTTCCTGGCCAGCCTTCAGTCTGTGCCTTAGAGCAGGAGTCCACCCTGATCCCATCCTCTAAGGTCTGGCTAAGGTGAGGGTTGAGGAAGAAAGTCATGTATCACGAAACATAGCTGCCCATAGGCTGCCTCTTTTACACAGATGGGGTTGGGGGAGGAACAGGCACTGATATGTCTGGTATTACCACCTAAGTTGCCACACTGAAGGCTGCTCATCCCATGGTGTGGGACAGAGGTCTGACAAGGGCAGAGTGTCTTCAACCTAAAAGATATAAGAGGATGAAGAAGCCATTGTCCAACATCTTTGGGCAACAAAGAGGGAGCAAGCCTCCTCTTTGCTCAATGTGGCTTTAGTGAACTAGCCCAGGCCCACATAGGAGGCCTGGTTCTCACCTCAGCTCTGACAGTAAGATGTAGTGGGCACTTCCCATCTTTGAGCTTTGCCACAGTTTTGACTAGACCCTCTCCAGGGTCTCCCTTGCCCATAAACTTTCCCATGCCACAACTGTAGTATTGTGGTCAGGAGAGGGTCCTAGGTGTGACACTGGCCTCCTCTCATTCCCTTTTGTACCTCAAAGTTGATTCTTAACCCAGCAGATCAAGGGATCCCATTAAGATGTTAGTTGGCTCAAGCCACTTTTCTCATCTAACTCTTTGAGTGCTGCTTAACTCATTTAGGGTTCAAGCCACAGTGCCTCCTGTGGCCTACAATGCCCTGTGTGATCTTGTCCCCTTCCTTTGTCTCCAGTCTCACCAACTACTTATCTCTCCTCACTCCCCTCCAGCCACAGGCCCCCTTGCTGGTCTTCAAACAGGCCAGGGTGCTCCTTCTTTGGGCATTTTACACTTCCAATTCCCCCAGAAAGCCACTCAGCCCCCTCCAATCATTGTATATAGAATAGTAGCATCCATGACAACTGGCACCTGTATTAATTTTTTTATTGTCTACCCCTGCCCTCCCCACCAACACCTTTGGACTTTGGTTTGCTCTCTCTCATATTCGCAGTTGTCAGAACATTGACTTAAAAAACAATATAAAACAAAACAAAACAAAAACCAAGATGGAGTTTAAGTAACTAAAATAGTATAAATTTATTAGGATAGTGTGTGTTGTTTAGGTGTTTTTCTTTAATAGGTGACATCTGTGCCAATGTCTTGCTTGAGCATTTCTTTTCCAAGATGCCTGGGGAATAAAATCGCTTGTAGAATCACATCTAATGCCATTTGTCTGTTGCACCTGGTAGTGCTGTGAGACAGGCTTTCTGTGTGCTAATAATCTCAGCCAATTGTAAAGTAACTCTTCAGAGCTGATCTGCTGGGTATGGGCAGGAGAAATAAAAAAGCAAGTCCCATAAAAGAAACAGCAGCATCTATCTGGTGAAACCCACTAGCCCAGGAGGAGAGGAAGAATAAAGGCGCACAATCTAACTCTTGAAACTGCAGGAGAGCATATTCTGGTGAGAAGTAACTCCCCGGACATCTGTTGGTGACATCTACAGTCAGACATGCATCATTGGAGGGATCTGTAAATTATATGGGGGACAGTTTAATGATCTGCAAAGCAGTACATCCAGCCAGCACAAAGAGCATCTTCGAAATAGGGCAAGGGAATTCATTTAGGGAACAGGAGAGTGAGGAGGTATGTGACGGGGTGAAAGGGCTCTGCGAGAACTCCTTGGAAATGATTACCTTGAAGGTGGGGCGAGGTGGAGTGAAGAAGGTAGTACTGCTTTGTATATTCCAGGGAGGATTAAACAAGAGGCAGGAGGAGGCCAGCACAGCCTAAAGGAACAGAGGAGGAAATGGTGCTTTCAAAGAGGAGAAAAATAAAATGGGAAAGTGGCTTGTAAAGAACAGAAGCCTTGTCCACCCTCTATCCCTCTTCCCATTTAAGAGGAATAGCAGGAGTAATAGCAAACCCATGTGGTTGACTCGAAGTGCTTTCTTACAAACATCCTAAGACACCCATCTTCAGGCTTTTATTACATCAAAAACTTTATTTTTCAGATAAAGTGTATGTAGAGTTCCACTAGGGTATAAGCTCCATGAGCCCAGGGATTTTGTCCTGATGTTCATGTTTGTATCCCTAGAGTTGATTACCTAATAGGTATTCAATGAATATTTGTTAAATGGATGAATGAATGAATGAATGAATGAATGAACTGATGAGTAGGTGCGTGGAATTGAGAAGGATCACTACCTTTCTAGCAGATAACAGTTTCTTAGGGAAAGAACCTTATGCTAGGGAAAAACCTTGATAAACCACTTGAAGAAGAAAGTAGCCAAGAGACAACTAACAGCTCTGTGTAAGTAATAAACTTGAATTTGATGGTAGGGAGACCACAGCAAAGAGACAGGGGAGAGAAGGATGGAGAGACTGAGTAACAAGTCTTGTCATGACTAGTCATGACTAATACTTTTACATTACAGGCCGGGTGGTTCTGTATAGAAATTCCTTATTATTATCCCCAATTCTCAGTAAAAATGCAGTCCACACATCTTCTTTATGCATGAGATTGGGAAGGATATAAAGAGGAAAAGGTCAACACCAAAAAGATAAAAACAACAGTAGAAAACTGTGTGGCCCAGAAGTGTGAGATAGAGGTGGCTGGGAAATACGGGCCTCTAAGGAGTAGGAGAAACCTTGAAGGGAGCTTTTATTTCCTCCTGGCTGTGGAATGGGGTTCAGGCTGAACTTACTTGGACATTAAGTGATAGCTGATATCAGGGATCCAGAGAAAGCAGATGAAACTGAGCTGCTGAGGATGAAAAGAGACAGAACTCTGCTCCCTTCTCCTGTCCCCTTTCTCAGTGTGCTCTACTGATCTTTGGTACTTTAGAGACCTGAGAAAAGAAAAATGAGAAGGATATTTGGGAGAGTCAGGGGTAGGGATTTGAATCCAGAGCTATGGGATAGTGGGGACATTCCTGAGATGTTTATATACCTAATTCTTAAAATCAAGGATGCATCTCATTTTCCGATTTATACAGTTGGGATAATTTCACCTACGCCAGAGGATGGTCAGTATGTATTTCCACTAAGAAGGCCACAAAGATTTAGTGATGTCTGGACCCTTCCCTGGCTCTGACTTCTTACCTTGATAAGAAGAACACTGAAATTCAAGCTTCAAGGAAAATTAACAAATGAGTCTCCTCCCCTGTGGTCCATCTATTGGGTCACTTGAAAACTGTCAAAGCAAAGTGTAAATATTTAGCTGCAAAATTATACCTTAAAAAAACAAAATAACAGCCACAAAAACCCCTAACTGCAAAGGATCCATAGCAAGTCCCACTTCTGTAAGTTAGTTGTTGGAGAAGTCCCAGAATGGCACTCCACTGAGAGGCCTTTTCTCTAGTTCTCTCCACTCATAGCACAAATTTCTGGTCAGAGCCTGTCTACAGTGAGTAAAGGGCAGATGATGAAATATCGGAGTTAAATCTCTTCAAACAAGCCTTGGAAGGATGCATGAATATTTTACACATGAAAACAGAGATCAAATCCAGAAGAGGTGAATGTAAGACCTGATATAATAGGGAAAAGTCCATGGGGCTAGTGCCATTGATTGCATGTTAGCTTCCCCTCACCCCTCCCTTGCTCCTACCTGATGTTCAGCTTTCCAGTGCAGTCTCTGGCAGTGCAGCAATAACCATCTCACCTGCAGTGAGAGAGCTAATCCCCAAGTAAATCCTGCTTCCCAATCACTGTTAACCTTTTCAAGCAAAAGTGGCTCCAAGCCCTGGCTGGTGTGGCTCAGTGGATTGGTTCAATTCCCAGTCAGGGCACATAACCAGGTTGCAAGCCAGGTCTCCAGGCAGGTCCCCAGCTGGAGGCAGGTGAAAGGCAACCATACATTGATGTTTCACTCCCTTTCTTTCTCCCTCCCTGCCTTTTTCTCTAAAAATAATGACTAAAGTCTTAAAAAAAAAAAAGTGGCTCCAGTGGTTGGCTTGCCAGGCCAGTCATTTCCCATTCCTTCTGTCTGGCACAAGAACTGAATAGCACAGATGCTTGTTGGAGAGGACAGGAGGGAAAAGTCCCTTGTGGAGGAAAAGAAGTATGTGCATTGTGGAGAGTTTAGAGGTAATCAAAAGAGGGTTGGGTGCTCCTATTTTTTGGCACCCAGAAAGAAAGACCAAGAAGAAGCTCAAGGTCAGTCCCTTATTACTTTATTCACTTAGTCACCCACTCATTTATTAAGTCCATGAACCAAGCCCAATGTAGATATTGGGCATATAAAATTAAAAGAAGTTATATTTCCCCATTAGGAATTCACATTTGAGAGGCAAAGATTCTCCCATAAACGGAATGCCATCCTGAAATGTGCCAAGTGCCATTCATTCACATTCACTTATTGGTCACCTGCCATGTGGAGGACACTGTTCTAGGCTCTGGGAATGTACCTCAAAGCATAGTACAGGAGCCCTGGGAGACAGAGCCTGGGGCTTCTAATGCCCCACCCTAGGGTCTTCCCAGACTATCTACTCTAGGTCACTTTAAAGGATAAAACCCTTTACTTGTCAGAATGTTGTTCTTCCCCTACCACCAATGAACCCCAGGAAAGTGCAGCCTTGGGCAGCTGAGGATGGGGAAGGGGCCGACCATGTAGCAGGCTATCAGACACCACTACTCTGGCCACACTGACCTTATGGGAGAGCTCCCAATGGGACACGGATAAGCAGTTCCATTTTTTTTTTATTGCAAATTTTATGAGACCTGGATAAGTTTGAGGTGGGTAGAGGGGTGTTTGTGATGGTGGTGGTGAAAACTACATTTTCAACAAAGTGAAAATACCTTTGTAGTTAAAGAGGCCATTTAATCTCCATTTAAAAATCATCATTTTCCAATCTGGTTCTGAAGAACATCTAGATTTCTATGGAAATTTTTTAAAGGTTCAATGTTTTATATAAGTTTTTGATTTGTCAGTTAAATAAAATCAAGCTAGCTTTCTTTTCATTCAGAGCTGGTCAGTGCCTTGGCTATGATAAAGTGCACCGTGACTTTCCAAGAATGAAGAGGTTTTTCAAACTTGATTTTGTGGGACTAGTTGAACTTGGGGAGACTCAGTGTTCAGAAGAATATAGGTCATACAGTATAGCTCTGATGTTTTGGAAAGTTTGGGATGCTGTAGGTAATAATGGTGTGTGTCCCCTAAATTATTCTGGAAACAAACATGCATTAGCTGCTTAGCAAGTGTGCAAAACAAGACCCAGGCCTCTGTGGTATCTAGGAAACAGTTATCTGAGGGCAGGGATTGGGTACCTTTTTCTTAGCTCTCTTTTATCAATATGATTATCAATAACCTGGGACAATTGATTCCTTGCCTTTGCCCGGAAGGATAGCAGTGCCTGTCCAGCCCTCTATCAAAAGCCATCTGCCTTTCCTGCTCAAATCCTCAACATGACTGAGAAAGGCTTCAGGCTCACAGAATATCTCTTAGGGTTTGAGAGCCCCATGCTAATGGATCCAAAGTAATGGCAAAAAGTAGACACATTCCCTTTAAGAATCTTTTCCTTGCAATAGCTTGGGTGGACCTGGAGAGCATTATGCTAAGTGAAACAAGCCAGTCAAAGAAAGACAAAAACCATATGATTTCACTCATGTGTGGAATCTAATGAACAAAATAAACTAACAAAATAGAAACAGACTCATAGATAACAGAGAACAGATTGACAGACATCAGAGGGGAGGGGTACTAGAGGGCTGGGAGAAAAAGGTGAAGGAATTTCTTTTTTAAAAAAAGAAAGAAAAAGAACTTCATAGTAGTGGCTGGTTGGGGCATTGTCCTGTAAACCTAAATGTTGTGAGCTCAATTCCTAGTCATGACATATGCCTGGGTTTTGACTTCAGTCCCCTATTGGGGTGCATGAGAGGCAACTGTTCGATATTTCTCTCTCACATCGATGTTTCTCTACCACTTGTTCTATCTTTCTTTCCCTCTCTCTAAAATTAATGAGCATGTTCTTGGGTGAGGATTAAAAAAAGGAAAGAAAGAAAAAAAGAACCTCATAGACATGCAATAGTGTGGTGATTACCAGAAGGAAAGAGTGGTGGGGGAGGAAGCAGGGGGTAAACAATGATGGAAGGAGACTTGACTTGGGGTGATGAATACACAATACAATACAGATGCATTGTAGGATTGTACCCTTCAAACATATATTTTATTAACCAGTGTCATCCCAATAAATTCAATAAAAATAAAGTAAAAAGTTACTGTAACAATAGTGACTCCATGTGTCACCTTGAATCCAGAGATTTATGTATTTTAGAACTGAAGGCCATTGATACCAGTCTTTCTATTTCACAGGAGTGGCAGTATGTAGGGATTCAGTGGCTTGCCTAACCTTGGCTCCTGGTCTCAAAATTAGGTGGTGGTGGCGGGGGGTGGGGTGGTGGTGGTGGATTAAAACCAACCCTGCAGAGTAGAAAGAGACATGTGACAGTAGAAAAATGTACAAACTCCAAGAGGCAGGCAGTGGGAGGAGGTTCGGTGGGAATGTTCCCAGGGAAAGAGTCCATTAATGGGAACAGAAGCAAAACATCTAGATGGTGGACTCTAACCAAACCTATGGTCACCATTTTATGCAGCGGTGTGCAAATGCAAAAATGAGAGAACACACATGATAGGGCTTTGCAGTTTTGAAGTTTTAGGTTTTAGCTGATTATTTCTGGGCTGTGCTGGGTCAGGTTCCTCCTGGCAACAGTGCACTTGCAGGTGGCTCAGGCCTCAGTGGCTGGAAATGCTATTAGGAAATCTAAAAACCTCCAGTTGAAAATGACTTTTGGTCCAACCATGACCACTTTTCTTTGTTGAGCACTATGTTAGGCTATTTACATAAGTTATCTCCAACCTTCACAAATAGCCAGGAAGGTAGATTTGATGATTCTCACTTCACAGAGGAAGGAGGAAGTAGAGTCTGCTAGAAGTAATTGATGTGGCAAGTGGCAAAGGTGAGAAATGCCAAAATCAAGACTCTGATTACGTCTGTGTGACCCCACAGGACCCTTCTTCTTTGGGAGGGCTGGTTTTATTTCCTTACCAGTAAGATTCTGATCAAGACAGAAGCAAGCTTTGTCAAGAATAACGGGACTACAGGGTTATTTCTCCTTTTCTTGTGGAAATGTAATGTGAACAATGCTGTCTTGAAAATATTCTTATCTGAGGATATGCTTATTTGTTTTAGAGAGAGAAGAAGAAAGAGAAGGAGGGAGGGAGGGAGAGAGATCGTGAGAGAGAGGGGAAGGAAGGAAGGGAGGAAGGAAGGAAGGAAGGAAGGAAGATGTGAGAGTGAAACACAGGTCTGTTGCCTCTCATCTGCATTGCAACCAGGGCGTGAACCTGCAAACTGGGTCTGGGCCCTGACAGGGGATTAAACTAGTAACCTTTTGGTGCATGGGACCATGCTCCAAGCAACTGAGCCACCTGGCCAGGACAACAATGCTGTCTTTGGTTTATGGAATAATTTTTTTTTAATTGGTATTTTCCAAAATAACCAGGCTTTCCCAATAGAAAATAGTAAGTTATACATGAAAAAAGAATATAATTATGACAATATTAATCCTGACCTATATCTTGTAGGTTTCTAAAAATAAAATTGAGTATTGGCATCTAATTGTATTTAGTAAGAAGCTCAGCTCTCTAGTGGAACAAAAGATATCCTGATGCCCCTCCTATTCCCCTTAACTTAAAATGCTATTAATTCCTCCTTAACTTTCTCAATGAGAAAGCTTTCCTTTACTGACTGGGGACTCTTTGAGATTATATAATTACTTGAGAGGATTAAGTTCCAGTTAATGTCTGGCACGTGTCTATTGTATTGGATATATGGTTCATTCATCTTTCCAGGAGCATCTAGGGGCTTTTGTTTAATACCCACTCACCTCTTATCTTGAGAGTGGGGGTAGCTTGTGAACATATTAAAATAAAGCTTTTATTTTAAAATAGTTTGGTTGATGAAATTTTAATCCTCCCATGATACTGGTATTCATAACAATTTTCTCTGGGGCTGGGTAATTATTTTGCCAAAATAGTTAGAGAGTATCTGCATATATTAGTCTTCTATTGCTGCTATAACAAATTATCACAAATTTAGTGGTTTAAAATAACACAAAGTCATTATTTTACAGTTCTGAAGGTCAAACATCTAAAGTGGGTAAAATCACTGGACTAAAATCAAAGTGTTGGTAGGGCTGGATTCTTTCTGGAGGCTGTAGGGGAGAGTCTATTTTCTTGCCTTTTCCAGTTCTAAGTGGCTACCCCATTGCCTGACCCACAGGTCCCCTCCCTGAATCTTCAAAGCCAGCCACACTGCATCTATTGCTATTTATTCTTTCCTGGTCCTGTCTCCCTCTGACTCCCTTCTCCCTCTTCTACTTTTAAGGACCCTTGTGATTACAGTAGGACCCCAGATAATCCAGGATAATCATTCCATCTCAAGGTCCTTAATTTAATCACATTTGCAAACTCCCTTTTGTCATGTAAGACAACACATTCACAGGTTCTTAGAATTAGAACATGGGCATCTTTGAGGGCCCATTATCGTGTTTACCACTGTGTGTGTATGTGAGTGTGTGTGTGAGGGTGGGGGTTGGAAATTGGGGAAAGGGAAATTATAATGCAAGAGTATTAAGGCAAGGAATCCATTGATTTATTCTCAGCATTCAGCTTGCTCTTGAAGTCCTCTTAATTACTCACACCCACACTCCAGAATCTAATGGCCCTACCAGGGTCCTGGTGAATAGTGACATTTTCCCTGTGGTGATGGAGATCCAATGGGCCCACTCAGGTTTTTCATAAAGTGGAGGCCTAAAGGAAGGGAACCATCATTAATTGAGGGTTTGCTGGATTCCAGTTTATTCCTTTTATTTAGTTGTCATAACAAGCTAATAAATTGGATACTTTCCCCCTCGTTTTACAGAGGAAGAAAGCCAATGATGTTTTATGTAAACTAGTCAAGTTAAAAAAGCCAGTAAGTGGCAGAGCTAGAATTTCAACTCCTTTCAGCCTGGTTTAAAATCAGCTCTCTTTCCACAGTTGTGTGTGTGTAGTTTCCCAGAGGCCAAGGTCACATTGCCAGTTTAAGGCAGGAGCCTGACCTCACACACCAGTGCTTTTTGTTTGTTCGTTTTTGTTTTGTTTTGCTTTGTTTTGTCTCTGCTGTATTAATGCACCTGGCATGACCAGAAGAGTTCAGACCACCTGTATAGAGTAAGTCACCTATAGAAGAAGAAAATATGCCAGGCTCTTCAATTTGGCTAACAACTATAAAAAAGTAGATTTTAAAATCAGGAGCTTAAAATTTTTAGAGATTAAGTGAGCGTTTCTCCTATATTTGGAGTCTGTTTCTAAATTGCTAAGCCTTAAAATATATATTTTTTAACTTTCCCATGTATTGACCACTAATTGTAATTTGGAGCAAATCAGTCTGGTCAGGTAGATAGCAGAAAAGAGACTTGGGGCATTGAGGGCAGTAAGCTGAAATGTTAAATCTCAGAAAACCTACAGCCAATTTGAAAATCAGATTGATATTGCCTCTAATTTAAACTAGCTGAAAATGCTGAATCCTATGGTTATTTGAAATGATTAAACTTTTGGTAATGAAAGACAAACAGAAGAATCTTTTTATTATGCAAAGAGGACAATAATACTGGCTATACATGCTCATTCATCTTAGGGAAGTGTGTGTGTGTGTGTGTGTGTGTGTGTGCACATGCACGTACTAGGGTTTTATTTTTATCTTGTTTTCTTTTCAGATTCCTTTATTTCTTCCCATGGGAGACATTTTATGCTCAATGGACAGGACAGAAGCAAGTAAAACTAAAAAGAGCCACACGCTTGTTTGGAATCATTAACTCCAAAGGTTGCTTCTACTACCTGGATAGGGTGGAGGAATCATCCCCATGGTCCCCAGAAAGCCCACAATGAATGCACAGCTCCAGAAAAGCTGAGGCCAGTCTCCCCAGCACAGTCGAATTTGGAAAATTTCAGCATTTATAATGCTTAATGGCAGAGCCTGTAAGTGTAGTAAAAGCAAAGAAGAGAAGTCTTGGGACAATCACCCCAAAATGTGGGGGTTGGGCAAAAGACACAATATAGAAAATGTACTCCTCAGTAGGTAAAGGAGAGAAAACAACAATGAATTATTAAAAAAAAACAGGCCCAGCCACTCACTTCCTGGAATGAGGCAAAGGACTGGCAGGATTCGGCCTTTAGTGTGTAGTTACTGAGTGTGTGCAGGAAAGCAGAGGCTCAGCAGGAAGGACACATCAGAAGAAAGCAGAGTTGATGGCAACGATAAGTCCCTCTCACATTTTAAACCATTTTCCCTGGGCCATTAGTCTTCCATTTCCCCACATGTTTTCATTTTAAAGTTAGCAAAACAGTGGAAGCTTGGCTCAACTTGCTTCACAGACTAGAATAGCGTGGTGAATTAAAGGTGTCCACACTTCTTTCACACTCTTTCTACTCCTTTTAACCTGAATGGGCCCCGTGACGGCTTTGACCAATAAGATATGGTAGAAGTGATATTGAGCCAGTTTCAAGAATCAGGTGTTAAGACATTAGCAGCTCCTACTTGCCATTTCTTGGGACCTAGCAACCATGCTGTGAGGAAGTCCAAGTTGCCCCTTAACAAGGCTCACATGGAGAGGAACTGGGTGACAGCCCCAACTGAGTACCCAGCCGATCGGCATGACCAACCTGTCAGCTGTGTAAGTGAGCCACCTCAGAGGAGCATCCTTCAGTCTCTGGGTGAGCTGCGTAGCTGATGCTGTGGCTCAGATATGAGCTGTCTCATCTGACCTCTATCCAAATTGCAATTCATTAGGATAATAAGAACTTTTAAGCCATTGCCTAAGGGACTGTTGGGGAGTGGTCGCTTGTGCAGTAATAACTAAAACAAAGAAGATTGGCAGTGCTAAGTGAAGGATGAAAACTATAGTCTTGAATGCAATCCCCATAGCAGACATTAATAATTAGTCATAAAACTTTTTGCCTCACTGAGCCCAGAAACCTTATCAGCAGTACTCTGAGCAGTCATGGCATAACAAAATGAAACTATTTGTCACCTCTAGTGAATGGCTGAGGAGTATGATATAGATGTTAGATATGCTAAACCCTAAATTTGAGAGTTCTCTTGGTCACATTCTAAGAGAGAGAGAGAGAGAGAGAGCGAGAGAGAGAGAGAGAGAGAGAGAGAGAGAGAGAGAGAGAGAGATCCTCTTCTCCATCCAGAAGCCTACTGGGAATCTGATTGTATCATGAAACTGAAAGTTGTCACCTCTACCTCTTTCATGGCTCACTAGGTGGTAGTCAATGCTATTGACTTGGTCCAGGGGCTCCTGGGGTCAAGGATGAATGCATCTACCATTCTTTCCCCTTTGCCCCCTGAAAGAGTCTAATGGATGTCTGATGGGTTGTACCCAAGGGGCCCTATTAAAAGTAATTGCCTGTATTCTCGTCAGCCTTCTAAGGATAACTCACCCCCATGGCACCTCACAGGGTGGCTGCTGCTGCTGTTGCTGCTGCTGCTGAACCTATCTGTTGAATGGATGAGGTCAATCCTTTTCATCTACTCCTACTTCCCAACTCTTAGCACAGAGCCTAGCACATAATGGGTGCTAAACAAATGCTCGTTAAATTGATTTTGATAGCATTATTGCCAAAATAGTTGCTTGATGAACAAGTGGAGTTTCTCCCTCCCTAAAAGATCCCAAGACCAAACAGAAGCATAATAGAGCGAGAGCTCAAAGCAAAATTATTCACAAATTCCAAGTGCCTCAATCCTTGGGTTTTAATGAAAGTCATTCTGCAGTTGAGAATGTTGTAGTAATTACAGGCAAGCTAATATCTCTGCCATATGGTTTGAAAGCAGGTCTCATTCTGAAAGCCACTATCAGCACTTTTATTTTCTGCTGCTGCTTCTCTGCACCCCACCCCCTGCCTGTCTTTGTCTCTTTTTATGCTTTTCTCTCTTTCTTTCAACCTCAAATTCCCTCTCTCCCTTATGATTTTCCCTCATTTGTCCCCTTTTCAATCCCCAAGTCACATTTTTAAAGCCTTTGAAATGAAACCTCTAGCGGTTGAGAGTAATTGCAATGCCAGAATGGGTCATGACATAGCATCGCCCACGCTGACCCACTTGCCAAGAAAGGGACCCAAGGATGCTCTGACCTCTTGTGAATTGACCGTGTCACTGTGTCCCTCAAGTGAGGTTGCATGATTGAAGGAAAAAGACTCCAATTAATCTCACTGCTACTGAATTGCCCTGGTGCAATAGTTCTCAACTCTGGCTGTACAGAGAATCACCTCAGGAGCTATTAAAAGAATACTGTTGCCTGTGCACCTCCTCAGAGATTAGATTCTGAATTAATTGTTTGGGATAGAATCCAAACATCATAGTCTGTCAGCCTCTCCAGATGATTCTGATATAGAGCCAGGGTTCAGAACCTTGCCCTAGAAACTTAGCCTTGGATAAATAGCTGTGGGACCTAGTCTTTCTTTTTTTATCTACCTGTTACACTTGGAAGTGAGATAAGCAATGATTACCAAAGTAATGCTAAATTACAAGGCAGCCACTCACCTAGGTACAACTGTTTTTAAAAAGTAATTAACATCTAGTTAGCTCAAAATGCTTTCACCAGTGATATGATAAGGTCTTATAAGAACTCTAGGAAGTAGGCTGGGCTAGAGATCACATAGTAGGCATTTCTTGTCTCAGATCCAGGCTCTTTGTACTATATCATGCTGTTTCCCTCACCCTCCTCTATGAGATGTGGCCCTACTCACCTTAGGGCTAAGGTTAACCTACCTCCATCTAGCCCACCCTAAAATGCTCACTATTGGGATAACTGCCTTGGGAGAGACAATAATAGTGTGCCTAGTCTTTAGGATGCCATTGTTATTCTTCCCTAGAAGGCTAATAGCCTGGAGTCTTTCCTCAGGGAATTAGTTGATGAAATGAACTAATGATCCCATTGTTAGGTCAGAGAGCTTTAAGGCAACAATAAAAGTGAAGATTTCGGGAGTTCACAGAGATTCACAGCTGTCTAGTCAGCTTTAACAGAAGTGATGAAGTCCAGCCAGCAGAAAGGGCTCAGAGTGAAAACTGGGAATGGGAATCCAGGTTTCTTGGAGGCATGCTTGCTGACTTAGAACTAGGTGTTGAGAGACTCTGGTTAGTAAAAAACAAAACAAAACAAAACCATTCAATTCACCTGAGTCTGAGTTTTCTCTTCCTGCCTCCTGGGTCTTCATATCCATCTTTGTGAAATGAAGATGATGTGTGTATGCACTTGGGAAAAATCAGGATGCTCTTCCCCTATTACTCAGTTTTTGGAGAGAGTAAGTAGTATGATGTAGCTGAAGGACCTGTGAACTAAGTGTCAAAAGGCCTGGCATCCTGATCCATGTCCCTTTCCGGCTAATCATTAGCTACCAGAAAAAATGCTCATCTGCTTTTTTTTTTTTTTTTTTCTATAAAATGAAATAATAGTTGCAGTACTATCCCTAGAGACACTACATATTAATCAAGATACTTATGGGAAAGCACAATGCAAACTATTGATTGCTATATAAATGTCAAGCAAATTAGGATTACAATCCATATGCCTTTCCAGACATACCCTTTTAATTGAATAATCTGTGGACTTTGAATTTTTTAAAATGACCTTTATAATAATCTTAACATTGTTCATAGTGGTCTACTTTTATTTACAGCGTGCATGCATTACCTTGTAGTTCTTGTGACTGTTCCTCTGTATCTGTTCCCTCCCGCATAAGTGGCCCACATTATTCACAACAACCTTGTTCCCTTTGCCATTGTCTGTTCTAAGAGTCAGTATATGATCCAAGTCCTGGCCACTGAAGCAAGTGGCAAAGTCTGCTGGGAGGTCTGGGTATGGTGTCCTTGTTCAATTAGGAGACAGAGAATGGATAATCCCTTTCCACCTCTTGACACTGTGGTACATGGCTACCATGCCTGGAATATAAGTAGCATCTAGAGTCCATAAGGGAAGCTGCTGCCTTACAGTATAGCTGATACATCATAGGTGGCAGAGGGAAGACTTAGAAAAAACTGTTGGCCCTTGAGAGTGACTGAGTTCTTGAATCAGCCATCCCTGGAATCATCCTTCCTCTATAGACCCCTTGTATCCAAATATAATAGGTTATTTTTTGTTATTGTTTTGTTTTGTTTGAGTCAATTTGAGAAAGTTTTAAAAATTGCTACAGCCAAAGATATCTTAACTGATAGACTTTGTAATTTGACCAATAATATTCATAAATTTTAATATTTATTTTCCTTTATTATATTTTCTCTTTGTGAAAATATCTCCCATTTTTCTTTTAGAAAAGTAGTGATTGCTAATGATAGTAAACTTGACAAAGATGAAATTGTTTAATGAAGAAAATGTAAGTTACATTTCTCAACCTGGAGAAAGCCACAGTTAACACTTTAGTCAGTTTCTCCTTGGTGTTCACTTTAACTTGAATTTACTTGTTTGATAAGATTGAATGAAGAAGCCCTGGCTGGTAGCACAGTGGATTAGGCACCAGCCTGAGAACCCAAAGGCTGCTGGTTCAATTCCCAGCCAGGGCACATAACCAGGTTGCAAGTCAGGTCTCCAGCCAGGTCCATGGCTGGAGGCAGGTGAAAGGCAACCATACATTGAAGTCTCGCTTCCTCTCTCCCTCTCTGCCTCTCTCCCTTCCCCTCTCTCTAAAAATAATAAATAAAATCTTTAAAAAAAGATTGAATAAAGAGACAAGGGAGAAACTCACAGTAGAATTTGCTGGACTTGTATCCTAGAAGGGGTGCTACAAAAGGGCTAAGGACAGGAGCAAATCTTGAAAGCCTTGTTGGGAGGAAACGGCAAAGAGGCTAGAGAGGGAGGGCAAGGGCAGAGAGGAGTGGAGAGAAAATTCTTAGAGATAAAAAGTAACCTTTGGGATTTTTTCAAAGGTTGGCCATGCCCCGGCTCTGGCTTTCCTTGCCATGTTAAGGAAGAGGGCTCTTTCCTTTCCCACCATTTCTTCTCTGTGGGCTAAGCCTGGCAGAGGCTAACCCTGAACCCTCTGTCTGGAAGAGGCAAACACTGGAGCCAGCTGGCACCTTGCAGATTTTGAGCAGCTCATCCAGATGCTTCTCAGTGATCTCAATGAAGATAAGAGCTGTGCTTTCAGGAATCAGGTTGTGAAATTTACACGATGCTCCAAATTCAGAGATAGGCAAGATTTGGTTTCTGGCAGAGGGTACAAACCAATAGCCTCTGAGCTGCGTGTGACCCATGCATATATTGTATTTCAGGCTGCATAGTATTGAATAAATGGTGTGTGTGGACCAAAGGGTCTACAGTTTAATTCCCCGTAAGGGCACAAGCCTGTGTTGAGGGCCAGGTCCCAGTTGGGGGCATGAGAGAGGCAACCACACACTGATGTTTCTCTCCCCATCTTTCTCCCTCCCTTCCCCTCTCCTCTCTCTAAAAATAAATAAATAAAATCTTTAAAAAAAGAAAAGGAAAAGAAAAAGAAAATTAAAAAAAAAAAAAGAGCCACTATTGATTGATTGTTGATGTCTGCTGAGGGCAGCAGGTGAGGGTCACTGTCACCTGAAGTCTAAAGGTCAGCCACTTAACACTTTGAGGAGACCTGTAGAACTTCTTAAATCGGGTAGAGAGTGGCTTCCAGAGTAGTTTGGAAGAAGAAGTGGGCCAGGTTACCTGAGGCAGGATGACTGATTATCCCAGTTAGTTTCTTCACCTTCTAGATGGGGTCAGTGACCCTTTCCCTACCTATGTCTCAGGCTTGCTATGGGAACAAAGTCTGATGCTGTGTGTGGAAGGTATGGGATAACCACAAGTGTTGTTATTGTTGTTCTATGGTTTGATTGAAAATCCTTCCTGCAGAGTGCTCATTGTTTAGGAAAATTTGGAAGTGGGCCTTTACCCCAGACAAGTTGTAGACATACCTCTTTTTCATTTTAGTTTCTGAGTCACTAAGAAAGTTCTACAACACATATTTTCTTTTGTTCCAACGTGGGGCTAGGGAGAGAATCTGCCAATACATAGATCAATCTATGTCTGTACAAGGCCTATTTCCTGATTCCAAGAATTCAATGTGGGGAGTCAACTCAGGTGCTATGAGCATACCTCTTCCTCACTTTGTATTAGGAATAATGAAAATAGCAGATATCATTTCTTATATTTACTGGTAGTAAAGACATTGCAGGTGGATAATTTCATTTAACCCTTATAATAAACCTATAAGATATTGTCCCCCAGATTACAGATGAGGAAACTAAGTGTCAGGGAATTTAAGTAACCTGTCCATTGATAGTGGCTATAAAAAGACAGAGCTTTGATCATTATAATCACAGCTGATGTTTATTGAGCACTCACTGTGTGCTAAGAACTATCCTAAGTGTTGACATGCACTATTTCATTTGATCTTTGAGGAAACCAGATTAGGTAGATACTTTGATACTTTTTTTTTTACACATATTTTTATTCCATAGAAAAGCTCAGAGAGGTTAATCAATTTGTCCAAGGTCACACAGCTTGAGTACCTCATAGGCAGGCAGGCTGACTCCAGGGTCTACTACACTTTGTCTTAGATTGTAGGATCTGAGCCTGTGCTCTGTCCACTGTGCTCCCTGGCCTGTGAAGTTTGCGGCTAGACAATGAACAGCTTCTAGGAGGAGGGGGAGAAGTATCACAAGCATAAGAACCATGAGCCAATCTCTGGAGAACTCCTTATTGTGTATGAAAGCCCCATAGGAGCTTCATCATGCTGGTGCCTCAGAAAAATAAGTGCCAGTGATATAGTTACACATTGGATTGCAGCTAAGTGGTTATTATTTTGCTCCTAATAAAAGCAAAACTGAATTCTCAGAATTCTGTTTGTGAGGCAGAGACATTGATATGCTCTTTCTTTTAGGGAGGGTTTTTTTTCTAACACCTATTATGCAAGATAGAACAATTCTGACCTGTAAGATCCACATTATGTGGGTTGGTGGGAGCATCTATTTGGGTCCATTGTATTCTTCACTGGTATCAGCTGCAGCCACCTACCAAAAGCAGCTGCTTAAGATGTTTCCTTCCATCTCAAGAATCAAAAGCTGACTTCCAGAGGGTCTGAGTGTGTGAAGAACACACATCTAGTTGGTGTGAGAATGGAACTTCCAGGTTTTCTGATGTCCACTTTCATACTCTTTGCTTCTTTCACATGTGGTCAGGTGGATTTAATCAGGTCTATTTATTGAAAGCTTTTACCATGTGCCAGAATCACTGAAGCACTTTGTGTATACTAACTCAAACTTCATGAGCATATTAGGAGGTACTGTTACTATTGCCATTTTACAGATGAGGAAACTAAGGCTCACAAAGGTTGGAAAACTCTCCCAGGTTCGCACAGTAAATAACTTTGGCTTCAAGCCCATGCTTTTAACTATTATGAGAGGTGGCCCCTTGGCTCTTGGTAGTAGTTTCATAAGAAGGTTCTGAATCTGGAAAGCAGTTGATGATGAGAAGTATGGATGTGGGTGGGCGAGGCAAGATTATGTGCTTAGAGCTTGTGGTGAGGGTCCACTGCTGCTGCTCCTGCAGTGAGAAAGGCCCCACCATGGGATCTGCTTGACAGGAAAGTGATCTGTTGATTCCCCAGCAGGTCCACATGTCAGTAACTGTTCTCACCTAGGGTGTATATTCATGGAAATGCCTTGATCTTTATGCCACTGATGAAAAATTGTTTTAATATTAAAGCAAAGACTTAATGAGATAATAAAGTCAGTTAAAGTACTTAGAAGAAGGTACTATTTAAGTTCAAGATATAAATGGTCTCAAATGTTGTTCTTCTGTGAAAGAAATCTCATTTTGTAATTGTGCAGCACACTGTATAATGGTCATTTGGGACGGAAAAAAAATACAAGAAAGTTGTGTTCTCTGGAGACAGATGGGGATCCTGGTGCTACTCTCCCCTTTAAGAGGTGAGCTGGAGCAATTCCACTCAGCAGCTGTATTTAGGTGTAGCAGCTAGACCTGGCTGTGCTGTGCAGGGAACCATCATAGGCCCTCCTGCCGGGCCACCAGGTCTGATATATGTTTGTGAATAATGTGCCTGGTTGTGCAGACAGTATAACTGAGACCCAGAGACTAGGGCAGGCCAAAAATTTGGCTGATGTTCCCTCTCTTACCAGTGGTCTTGAACTTCATGATTTTAATTTCTTCCCTCCTTTCCTGAGGGGGATCCACATTCTGTTTACCTGTGGGTAACTGTTCATTATTACTGTCGTTTTCCTGTTAAATTCTATCAACACAAATAACTGAGATATATTTATTATATTATTTCCTGGGCTCAACACATGTGCTGAGTGAACTCTGCATTCATGCCTGAATATTCATACTTTTATTGGGTGTGTTGTTTTAAGAAAATCCAATATGGGTAACTGTGAAATTGCAAAAACAGGTACTTAATAGGTGATTTGTTTTATACAAGGAGCTATCTCTTGTGTTATAGTAAAGAGTATGTGTTCAGCTAGGTGATGATTTGCTTTTCTATAATTTGATTCACAAATACTTTGCAAGTGGGTGCTTAGTAATTATTTTGATGATGTCCTAACTCCACATCTGACACTGGGCCAAGTTCATAATAAATGCTCACAAAATATTTATTGAATAAATGAATCATTCTCTAAGTGCCAGACCAATTTTTCCAATTATTTATTGGACATCTGTCTTGATATCCTGCAGCAGCTTCATGATTTACACACACGTAGGGTTTCATTTCTTTCCCTACATCATACCTCCTTCTCATTCTGAGTGTGGACAGCCTTTGCTTGAGTTGGGGCTTCCCCGTTTACTCATCTGTGACCTTAGAATACTTACTAAACTTCTCTTTGCCTCATTTTCCTCATCTGTAAAATGGGTCTAATGCTAGTGTCTACCTTATAGTGTGGTTATGAGGATTAATTTAGAATAATTAGCATGGATCTGGCACATAACTCACAGTAAATGTTAGTTATTATTATTTCCAATTTTAATCAAGTAACTGGTTACGAACTTGGTTATAAACTTTATTGTCAAGTTCACCTCCCTTCTTCTCCCCAGAGCTAATCTGACTTCATCTCCCCTTTTTTTTTTTGTTCACCCTAACACAGTCCAGGGATCAAGAGGGCCTTGTTGCAAATTTTGATCCCCTTTCTCTTCCAGCATAACCTCTGAAGACCAACTTGTTCTTTACATTGAGCATTCACCTCCCAAGTGCTTGGGAGTCCACCTTCCTTAGTACAGTGAACTGCTTTCTGGCTCCACACCCATACAGTGGACAGTGAACTGCTTCCTGGCTCCACACCCATACACCCTGCTCATCTTCAGCCATTCCTTGCTCTCCCAGTCTCCATACTGGAGCCACACTGGACTCCTTACTGCTTCTGGGGAAATCACAGACTTCCACTGCTCCTGGATGTTGTCAGCTCTCTCTGGGACTCACTTACCTTTCTTGTTTTGCCAGTATCATCTCGGTGTAGCTTTCCCTCTTATAGTTAGAGTTTTACAGAAATAATTGCTCCTGCACATACATTGCACAGAACCTGATTCCTAACTTGTTTATATCACCTACCACTTTGTGTTAAAATTCAGTTACTCGTTTATCTGCTCCTCTCTGCTTTGCTTACCTTCCCCACAGATATGAGCTCCTTGAGGGCAGAAACCACAGACCATGGGACCTTTATCCATTTTGTGTGTGAGGCTGAAGTCTAACACCTGATTGCAGTTCAATAACTTACTTTTTTCTTATTTTTTTTCTATTACAAAATGAAAATATTTTTAAAGTGAAAATATGTACTTCTTATAGAATATGTGACTTAGAAGGGGAAAGCTCCCTGTAACCTTTATACCCAGGACTAACTCCTGCCAAGGTTTATAAACATCATTTCAGACATTTGCCTTGCAAATACTAGCAAAAATGTTTTAAAGTAAAATGGGAATAAGTAATCATGATGACACCCTATCAAAAACACAGACTTTTAAAAAAATATATAAAACAGGTAAACTTGTATTGTGTTTAGATGGGCCTTAATGCAAATTGCGTTTCTCTGTTAAAAGAAAACGTGGAAGGACTTGCTTCTGTAAGAAGCAACTGTGTAATTGTGTAACACCTGTTTTTATAGGATGCCTCCCATCATAATTTCTACCTTTCACTTGAAGGCAAATAATATGAATGCCCAGGGACATTAATTTCTCTTTTGAACGTAAGGGGAGGGCTGATGCTTCTACCAAGCCTCCATTTGGCTTTGAAGGCACAAGGATTTTTCATTTGGAACCCAAGCAGAGTGCTAAAGATGTTTGGGGCCGGTGCCCACTCTCTGCGTTGCAGCTAACAGTGGGTGTAACCTGGCAGGATCTGAGGGTTGTGCAGGCTCTTCACAGGAGGCTGGTGCACAGGGCTGGGTGGGCCCTCTGGCTGGCCTGGGGCTGAGGGCCATCTGGTCTCCTTTATCCATCACTCGGGCTTACAGGCTCCCTCTCTGAGTCTGCTCCCTCCTTTCTGCTGTTTCCAATGCTGAGTTGGAAATCATCTGAGTCCTCACTTGTTTTCACTTCCCGTAATTGTCTCCTTGGCAGCTTATACCCATGCTGGTGTCTGGCCCATAGCTTTTTCAAGGCGCATGTTTCAGCCTGGTAGTTTATTATGCTTTTCTTTCTTTTTTTCCGAGTTTATCATTCTTCTAAAACTTCCTTGGCTGGGCCTCCTCAGAGGTTTGGAGCCTTCCAAAGACATGGGCCCCACACTGCACAGACTCCCTGGAGTAACTGAAGCTCTCAGCATGTCCGAAACAGCAGCAGGACACCCAGTGTGACCTTAGTGATCCCCACATGGTCCTCTTCTTCCTGCTTGGCTCACTATCCCTCCTCCTGTCCACCAGTCAGTCAACCTGAGAAACAGTCTCTGAAAGAAGAGACTTCTCAGGTTTTGATTGTCAGACTGGCCTGGAGTCAAACCTAAATCTCAAATGAGTGCAGAGTGGGGCTACTGGGAGACAGTCAACCCCCTAAAGTGAAGTCATTAACCACCGCCACCCTCAGCAAACTCGCCTGTGCTTTGCCTTCCTTTTCACTTACAGGAAATGTTTTGTAAGATATTCTCTAGGCTAGTAATAAAACTTGGGAATACTTGGTGTTATATGTAACAAATAGAGAATGTGAGTGTTCATGTAAATTTGTGTGTGTAAAGCATGTTTACAACCTGGCTAGTAAAATTATCCTGGGTCGATGGTCTCCTCAGTTACTAAAGGTAATGTTTATCATTTCTCAGCATGTTTAAATGTTTTTACTACTCATGCACATATGTATCCACAAGCAGTATCATGTACTATTTAGTATGCTATACAATTTTATAGACAGCACCTCCTTGTAGGCATCAAATATTTCATGTATATAATCATAAAAAGGAGCCAGTATGTCAGCATTCTAATCAAGTGCTTTTCTGATTGGGATAGTCTCGTGAAAGGGGATTTTTAATGCATTCTCACTTGAAATGCAGCAGACGCCAACCATGAGGGAATGAAGGAGCTAATTTATAGTTTTTTTAAAAATTGGGCAAAGGGAAAGTAAACAAGAAGTGCACACTTAGCCATAAAAGGGAAGTGAAACAGTCAGTGTTGGGGGTGGGAGCAGAGTCCTTTCGTCTGTAACCAAGGAGGTCTGTAAGACACCTCATAAGATTTTGCTAATTTGAAATTCCACCAGCTGAGAAATAAAGCATGGCTGGGTTATTGAGGAAAGGTCTTGGCACCTTCAGAGGGGAAATGAAAGTTTTCATTTTGCAACTAACTTGCAGATTTGTTATAACCATTTCCCTCCCATTTTTCAGGGGCCAAGGAACAGGCTGTTAAGAGATGTGATTTGCATATATTGCCTAGTTGACAGCAGCAGATCAACAGTGAGACTAATTAACTGAATGAAGGCAGCAAAGAAATAAGGTTTTGGCAAATGACAAAGCCATTCATTGAGTGATGTTTACTTCTACTTCAGCAGAATTCTGTTTTTAATTAGCATCAGGATGTTTTTATTGGGGTCATTTAGGTGGAGTTTCTTTCCCTTCTCAGGTGTTTTATCCTACAATCCATCTGGTGAGGAAAGGAAAACCCCAATATATGCGCCCCTCTTCCTGGCCCTAGGGACAGTCCAAGCCCTCTACCAGCTCCCCGGTGGTTTCAGACCCTAGTCATTTAAAACCTTATTATAATATGTGAAAGCAAGAAACCTGAATGTCTTACTTAGAGTTAAAAATGTTTCTACTTGGTAAATCACTCAAATTAGTTAGAAAGGTAGCTGTTCGGTTTGGTCCTGAGCCAGTTTGCCCTCACTCCCCTACTTTTCTCTCTTGATTTTTAAGGAGAAAGACACTGGAGTCAGATTCCACAGGGCTGTGGGTAGAAATGAGGCAATGATATCAACTCAACAAGGAGTCTCAGCCCTCAGAGGTTCCCCGCTCATTTACATCTTTCCTCCCACACTCAGCACCTTGCTTGGGGAAGTTTGCTGGGGCCCCTTGAGTGCACCCCTGAAGCCCTGAGTTACAATCACAGGGATTAAAGTTTCCTGCAAGGAAGGATCCTCCCAAGAAGGAAGAACAAGTGTGTGCGTTAAGTGAATAACTATCTCAGGCAAGGAAGGTGGCTGCTCGGCTCTCCCTGCCTCCGCCATCTCCTTCCCCTTCTCCTTCCCTTGGAAAGGACAGGGCCCCATCTACACACCAGGCCCCAGAGACCTGGTATAAAAAATTGGGCATGGGGAGAAAAGGATTCCTTGGCAAGAAGGGAATCAAGCTCCCACCTCCCCTGAAATACCTACCTCCCCTAAGCTTACCTGGCACCTGCCATTGAGCAGAATGATCCTTTCCTAACCCAGATGGGGATAATGGAAACACATTCATACATTTTCCTAGTTCAGCTGAGGTCAATCAACTGAACAGGAGGCAGAAATATTCAAAGCATTTTCCTAGCATAGATCTGTCGTTCTTTTAAGGTTATAATGAAAGCTGCTGGTATTGAGTCCTACCAGGTGCTAAGCACAGGGCTAGGTTTCTTAGAAATAGTAACCATGCATGTCTCCATTTTACACATAGTTCAGGTAACTGAGGCTCAGAGAAATGAAGAGACTTCGCCCAAGGCCCATTGTGGAGCCCAGGCCCCTTTGTTCCAAAGTTCAAGTTCTGTTATTCTTAGAGCCCCCTTCCAAATGTCTGGCTTCCAGTAATGCCCATGGGTCTGAGCAAGAAGGGTCCCTGCCATGAACTCAGACTTTCAGAGGGACCAGGACCTCTGCCTTCCCAGGGCCCACCTTCTCCCTGCATGGCCCCTTTACATTTTAGACTCTTGTAAACCAACATTTCTAAAGAAATGCCAGAAAGGAGAGACTTTAGGAAAGAAGACACTATATTCAGGTGAAATAGTTTGCAAATTAGAGAAGGGCAAACTCTGGTGGAAACTGAGAGTGCACTTTACTGGAAATGTTGCCTTTTATAGAGAAAGTTCCTGCCAAGTTTCCCAATTAATCCAATTTTATGCAAATGAGGTTTCCAAAATTTATATAGCTGTGATTGGTCAATATCATACATTCTGAATGGTCATTGTATAGCAGTTCTGATTCATTGGTATATATGCAAATGAGGGTATAATTGTGCAGTTCTGATTGGATGGGGCAGGTCTCAATCCCTGGGTGGAAAACAACTCCAGGGGTTCCCAGTGGTTGACTCAGACTGCTTAACCAAGGATGGCATAGTAGTGCAGGAGCCCTGTGAGTTCTGCCTGACATTCTTTCCTGTATACTGAGTACTTGAGGGGCTGCTGTCCCATGTGGCCACTTTTATTTTTTATAAAATGTGGGCCCTTTGTTGACTATGGGGATTCCATCTCTGTAGACAAATTCATTTTTGGGGTTCATATCAAATGAATCTTTTCAGAGTCCACACTATATTCAGAATCTTGGAACTTTCTGACCAGAGGATTGTATCTGCATTGCAAATGTAGCAAATAAAAATACAGTATGCTCTGGTTGGTGACTCAGTGGGTAAGGCACCAGCCTGAGAACCCAAAGGTTACTGGTTCCATTTCTAGCCAGGGCATATAACCAGGTTGCAAGCCAGGTCTCTAGCCAGGTCTGTAGCTGGAGGCAGGTGAAAGGCAACCATACATTGATGTTTCTCTCCCTTTGTTCCTCCCTCCCTGCACTTTGCTCTAAAACTAATGAATAAAATCTTTTAAAAATTACAGTATGCTCAGTTCAGTTTGAATTAAAGGTAAATAGTAAATAATTGTTTAATATAGCTATACCTATGAAATATTTAGAACATAATTAATGTTAAAAAATTATTCATTTTTTAAAATCTGAAATTCAAATTGAACTGGAATCCTGTATATCTCCCGGCAATCCTGGTCCTAGCCCACTTCCAGAACTTGGTGGGCTTTTTTCCTGGTATCTATTCGTACAAAACTCAAACACGCATACCAGGGTGTCCAAAGGCATGCAAGCAAGGCCCTTTTTCAGGGATAGAAGGAGCCCAAGGAGGGAGAGAAAGTGATCTGACTAGTACCCTCCACAGGTGTCTTTGTTAAGGACCCTACTTAAAGCATAGATTGCTTTATTCTCTGGGATTTCTCCATTTTCTTCAGATCAGCGGGACACCTTTTCAGCCACAGGAGCCCTTGGACCTTTTGCAAGGCCAATATGTGATGGCGGCTGAGCCATGAAACAGGGATCCTCCTTTATCCAAGCTATCTGGAGCAGATAAATGAATCTGGTGGCATGTCCTTCTAAAACCATCTGACTGTAGGTCTACAACTCTAAATTCCATATACAGGGTGAAGAGAACCCTGCCCACCAAGATTGGGATAAATCATTCATTACAATAGAAGTTTGACTTAGTCCCCTGAATTTTATTGAGGCTGCTAAGATCAAATGTTACTAAGAATTATTAAACAAACAAAAATCTGACTCATTTTCAATGACAGGTTAGTGCCGGTCATTCCCACACTTGGCACAACAATGTACTCAGTGCATCCCTAGCCTTCTCCCGTCAGTGTTCACAACATCTTCCTAATTCCTTCCTTCTTCCTTCTTCCCTCCCTCCCTTCCTTCCCTCCTTCCTTCCTTCTTTCAATTTTTCTTTCCTCCCTTCCATCTTTCTTTCTTATATTCTTTCCTTCCTTCCTTCCCTCTCTCCCCTGCTTCTTCCCAACAAATTGAGTTCTAAGCACCTGCCAGCAATCCTCAGGAAAAGCTTTAAGAGGAAGGTGTATTGTGATATAGAAAACATGGACACTGGAATTAGAAAGACTTTGGTCCCAATACCAACTCTATCATCTCTTGGCTATATAATCATAGGTAAGCTACTTAACCTTTTTGAACCTCAGTTTCTCTTAACTGTAAATTGTACAACCTGCCTTCACTTAGCACAGTGCCTGTCACCTGGAAGGTGTTTGTTAAATGGTGGCCATCATTGTTATTGAACATGAACATGATGCTTAAATATGTGTGTGTGTATGTGTATGTAAATGAGATTATACCTTATGCTTAGTAAAGCATAAACAAATGCATAAAATACTTTCTGAAAGGTTCTCTTTGCAAAAATTAGTTTCACAAAAGCAGAAATCAGGCAAAGGAGTAACCTGGGCACTTTCTCTTGCCCTGACCCTCCAGCTTGGAGGGCTCCTTCGAGTCTTCTGGTGGTGTTTGTCAGTGTGAGACACACCTTACTTCTGCTGGCTCACTCTGCTGGTCTGTCCCCACAGCCTCCATCCTGCATTGATTTGGGTCACATTTACCTGTAACAATTCCCGACTACCTGACCTGCAAGACCAAACAAGTAGGCAGCAATAATTAAGAAATCGTAGGCACATACCTTTCAGATAGCATAAGCACCCCACCATCTGGTAGCAGTGCCCTGACAAGCTTCCTGCTGCCGTCTACTGTGCAAATAGTTCTGCCTGCCACAGGTGAAAACAATTCCACTGTTCACAGCTGGAGAAGCCTGATTTTGTGAATCAGAAAGCCTTTCAATTATTCAGGATGCTGGTAGCATTTTGGTTCAGGGGTTTCTGAGTACACCATTGTAAATTCAGCATTTGCTGGACTAAAGCTTGGACTTGACTGGTTCAGATCCAACCTGCTCAGTAAGTCTCTCAAACAAGATAGGAAATATGGACTAGAAAAATGGGCAGCACTTTAGCAGAGAATTAAATATTATACAAAGGAAAAGTTATCTTTGAAATTTTTTGATTCACAGCCTTTCACTGCTAAAAAGGAAATCTGATCACAGACTCATTGATTTACAACTGAAACTATCTGTCCCAACCAGTGGCACCTGATCCTGGCAGATAATCACAGATTTTAGGATGATTCTTCCCTTTCAAACCAATGCTGGCTTGGAACTCAATAAACAGAAGATTATTGTACTGTGAAGACATTGATTTCAGGTAAACTCTCCCCCCCATACCTGCTAAAATATTTTCTATGTATTTTTTCTTGAATATTTAAAATTGAGTATAGGCTACCTCTTTGCCTACCAGGATGCCATGTTTTTCTGTTTCAGATAAGAAATTAACCTCAGGAGGACCAAGATCATGAAGGAGTAAGTGGAGCTGCACCAGTCTCCTCCCAGGTCCCATCTGGAATTATTTTTTTGGAGAAAAATATCAGCTGGAATTACCAACAGGACACCAGGTGCAAAGAAGTCCTATAACCATAGGCAAAACAGAAAGGGATGCTTCATCACAACGTGACTGATAGGAATCACAGAAACGCAAGAGGGCTGGCTGGGCCCCGACAGGAGGCAGCAGCTGAAGGAACAGAGCCGGGGCCTCCACCTGAGAAGGGTGGGTGAGTTCTGGTCCCCCAGCTGGGTTTCCCAGCCTGCAGCAACACGACAGAGAATAAAACAGCACATAGCTAAGAAGGGCAGAAATCCACAGTTTACTAGCCTGGAGAGAGCGCTGGAGAGAGTGAACTAGTAGGGTGGTCACAATGAAAATACATTGGCACCCACCTACCCTGGGCTTTAGCAGAGGGAGGGCAAAGTGTACTGGAGACACGTGGGGACAGTTTGCGGCAGTGGCTTGGAGGAAAGAAGTGGGGAGGCAGCTGTAGGGATCCCAGTGCTGACTCATCGCTCACACCTCCAGCATACTTATGCTGCGCTAAGAGGCTTCCGTATGAGGGGTCCCTATGGCCCCACCCACTGGAGGCAATCTGCTCTGCCCAGCAGTGCCTGAACCTGGCACCTGATCACAATTCTTAGATTTATATCTAAATATATCTTTCCTTCCCTGCCATGTATGAGCATAGATACAATAGGTTGCACCTGAAGTGATATTTCTCTCCCAGCAGTTCCTGGGCCTGATTACAACTCTCTGACTTACAGCTGGGTCAGTCAATCAGTCCTGAAAGATGGCCTGTGAGCCTGGTGACTGGCCATGGATGCATTGGTTTGCAACTGAGTTGGACAGTGGCTTGCCCAGCAGTGTCTGGGCCTGGTGCCTGATTAGAAACTCACTGATTTATAGCTGGACCAGTCAGTCAGTCCTGCCCAGGGATGTATAAGTCTGGTGGCTGATCATGGATTCATTGCTTTGCTACTGAGTTGGTCTGTCTCACCCAGTGTCACCTGGGCCTGGGAGTCTGATCACAAATTCATTGATTTACAACTGAAACTATCTGTCCCAACCAGTGGCACCTGATTGTGGCAGATAATCACAGGTTCATTGATTTACAACGGAATCTGCCCCACCAAGATGCACACTGAGCATGGCAGCTGATCACAGATCCATTGGATTACAATTGAACCTTTCTGGCTAGCCCAGCAGGGCCTGAGCTTGGTAGCTCATCACAGATTCACTGATTTACAACTGAACCAGTCTGTGCCCCCTAGCTGCATCTGAGCCTGGCAGTGGATCACAGATGGATATGGTTACAACTGAATCAATCCTTCCAGCCTAGTGGTGCCTTAGCCTGGCAGTTGATCATAGTCTGATTGGATTACAACAAAACCTTAAAATGGGGAGGAAAAGAAACGGTCCACCACCAAAAGGAAGGGAGGAATCCCCAGAAAAACTACTAAAAGAAACAGAGGCAAACAAACTATCAAATAAGGAATTTAAAATAAGATGATAGAGAAGCTCAATGAGCTCAGCCAGCTCAAAGAAAACTACAAAGAACTCCAAGGGAACTATGAACTCCAGGAAAGCTACAAAGAACTTACCAGCATTAAAAAGGGTGTAGAAACTATCAATAAGAGGCAGGAGGAAATGAAGAATACAAGTTCTGAATTGAAGAATACAGTAGAAGGAATCAACAGAAGGCTAGAGGAAGCAGAGGATTGGATCAGTGAGCTGGAGGACAATGTAGAAAAATATTCCAAAACAGAGCAACAGAATGAAAAGAGACTGAACAAGAATAAAGAGATTTTAAGAGAGCTACACAACATCATGAAATGCGATAATACCCATATCATAGGGATACTAGAAGGAGAAGAGAAACAAGGAATGGAAAACCTGTTCAAAAAAGTAATGATAGGAAACTTCCCTAACATGATGAGTAAGAACATTACTCAAGTTCAGGAAGCACAGAAGGTCCCTATGAAGATGAATCCAAATAGACCAACTCCAAGACACATCATAATCAAAATGGCAAACGGTCAAAGACAAAGGGAGAATCCTGCAAGTATCAAGAGAGAAACAGAAAATAACATATAAGAGGGCTCCAATAAAGTTATCAAATGATTATTCAACAGAAACAATACAAGTCAGAAGGGAATGGCAAAAAAAAAAAAAAAAAAAAAAAAAAAAAAAAAAAAAAAAAAAAAAAAAAAAAAAAAAAAAAAAAAAAAAAAAAAAAAAAAAAAAAAAAAAAAAAAAAAAAAAAAAAAAAAAAAAAAAAAAAAAAAAAAAAAAAATCCAAGTAATGGGAAATAAAGGCTTGCAGCCAAAAATACCCTACCCAGAAAGGCTCTCATTCAAAATGGAAGGAGAAATAAGAAATTTCCCAGACAAAAGACTAAAAGAACACATCTCTACCAAACCAGCATTGCCAGAAATGCTAAAAGTCTGCTTGAAAAACATGAAGAAACAAAGACAGACAGAGAGGAACTCAGGTACAAAGGGGAAAAATGGCAATAAATAAGTATCAATCAATAATAACCTTAAATGTACATGGATTAAATGCACCAATCAAAAGACATAGGGTAGCTGAATGGATAAGAAAACATGACCCACATATGTTGTCTTCAAGAGACCCACATCAGAACAAAAGATCGACACAGATCGAAAGTGAAGGAATGAAAAAATATATCAGGCAAATGGACATGAAAAAAAAAAGCTGGGGTAGCAATACTTATTTCAGACAAAATAGATTTTACAATGAAGGCCATAAAAAAGATAAAGAAGGATATTTCATAATACTTCAGGGAACAATCCATCAAGAAGAAATAACTCTGGTAAACAAGTATGCAGCCAACATAGGAGCTCCCAAATATATAGGGAAAATCTTGGAGGACTTCAAGAAGGGCATGGAAAGCAACATACTAATAGTGGGGGGTTATAACAACCCATTATCAACTATGGAAGGATCTTCCAAACAAAAAAAAAAAAACCCACCAAGGATATTGTAGCATTCAACAACACTCTAGATGAAATGGATTTAACTGATACATACAGAACCATTCACCCCAAAGAAGCAAAATACACATTCTTTTAAAATGCATGTGGAATTTTCTCAAAGATAGACCATATGGTAGGTCATGGACAAGCCTCCACAAATACAGGAAAATTGAAATCATATCAAGCATCTTCTCAGATCACAATGACTTGAAACTAGAAACCAATCTCAAGGGAAAAAACCAAAAACACTCTAACTCATGGAGAGTGAATAACATGCTTTTAAGTAAGGAATGGATAAACAATGAGATCAAAGAAGAAGTCAAAAAATTTCTGGAAACAAATGACAATGAATATACAACAGCCCAGAACCTATGGGACACAGCAAAGGCAGTCCTCAGAGGGAATTTCATAGCAATACAAGCCTACATAAAAATGATAGAAGAAGCTTATACAAACAATCTAACCATAAAGCTGCAAGAACTAGAGAAGCAACAACAATCAAAGCCCAGAGCAAGTAGAAGAAAGGAAATCATCAAGATCAGAGCAGAATTAAATAACTTAGAGACTCAAACTACAATTCAAAGAATCAACAAGTCCAGGAGCTGGTTCTTTGAAAAAATAAACAAAATTGACAAGCCTTTAACCAGACTCATCAAGAAAAAGAGAGAGGACCCAAATAGACAAAATCAGAAACGACAGAAGAGAAATCACAACTGATACTTCAGAAATGCAAAGGATTGTAAGAAATTACTACAAACAACTATATGATAAACAATATGACAACCTGGGTGAAATGGACAAATTTCTGGAAATGTATAATCTACCAAAACTGAATCCAGAACCAGCAGAAATCCTGAATAGACCTATAACAACTAGTGAAGCAGTAGTCAAAAGACTCCCAAAGCATAAGAGCCCTGGACCAGATGGATACACAGGTGAATTTTACCAAACATTTAGAGAAGAACTAACTCCTATCCTTTTCAATCTATTCCAAAAAAATCCAAGAAGTAGGAGGACTCCCAAACTCTCTATGAGGCCAATATAATTCTAATTTCAAAACCAGGTCAAAACACAACTAAGAAAGAAAACTACAGGCCAATATCTAATAAACATAGATGTTAAGATTCTCAACAAATTATTGGCTCACTGAATCCAGCAATACATTAAAAAATTGTACATCATGATCAAGTGGAATTCATCCCAGCAATTCAAGGATGGTACAACATTCACTAATGAATAAATGTAATACACCACATAAACAAAATGAAAGACAAAAATGATATGATAATATCAATAGATGCTGAAAAAGCTTTAAAAAGCATTTGATAAAGTACAGCAACCATTTATGATAAAAATGCTCAGCAAAATGGGAATAGAGGGAGCATACCTCAACATCATAATGGCCATATATGAGAAATCTAATGGGTGGGTGAGAAGGGGGACAGAGGGGAGCAAAAAGGGGATGGATGTAATACAACAACAATAAAATTAAAAAAAAAAAAAAAAAAAAAAAAAAAAAAAAAAAAAAAAAAAAGAGAGAGAAACCTGAAGCCAACAACATACTTAATGGGCAAAAACTAAAAGCTTTCCCCCTAAGATCAGGAACAAAACAAGACTGTCCACTTTCTCCACTTCTGTTCAACATTGTTTTGGAAGTTCTAGCCATAGCTATCAGAGAAGAAAAAGCAATCAAAGGTATCCAAATTGAAAAGGAAGAAGTAAAACTGTCTTTATTTGCAGATGACATGATAGTGTATATACAAAACTCAATAGATAGACTCCACCAAAAACCTACTTGACCTAATAAACAAATTAGCAAAATAACTGAATATAAAGTCAATATCAGAAATCAAAAGCATTTTTGTATATCAATAATGAAACATCAGAGACAGAAGCTAGAAAACAAATCCCATTTACCATAGCAACAAGAAAAATAAAGTACCTAGGAATAAATTTAACCAAGGAGGTAAAAGACCTGTACTCAGAAAACTATAGAACACTGAAAAAAGAAATGAAGTAACATACAAATAAATGGAAGCATATACCATGTTCATGGATGGGAAGAATTGACATCAGTAAAATGTTCATACTACCCAAACCAATATATAGATTCAATGCAATCCCAATTAAAATACCAATGACATATTTCACAGATACAGAAAAAGATACTTCAAAAATTTATATTAGCCAAAAATGCCTACGAATAGCCACAACAATCTTAAGAAAAAAGAACAAGACAGGAGAAATCACCATACTGAATATCAAACTATACTACAAGGCTACTATAATCAAAACAATCTGGTGCTGGCATAAGAATGGACCTATAGATCAATGGAACAGAATAGAGAGCCTAGAAATATACCCAGGACTCTATGGTCAATTAATATTTGACAAAGGGGGAAGGAACATAAAATAGAGTAAAAATAATTTCTTCAACAAGTGGTGCTGGGAGAACTAAACAGAGACATGCAAATAATAATAATAATAATAAAACTAGACCACCAACTTAAACCATACATCAGAATAAACTCAAGATGGATAAAGGACTTAAACATAGGCTGTGACACCATGAAAGTCTTAGAGGAAAACATAATAGGACTATATCAAACTGAAAAGTTTCTATTTATCTATAGAAAATATCAGTAAAATTAAAAGGAAACCAACTGTATGGGAAAATATATTTGCCAATGATACCTCAGACAAGGGTTTAATATCCAAAATATATAAAGAACTAATGTGACTCAACACTAGGGAGACAGATAGCCCAATTGAAAAATGGGCAAAGGACCTGAACAGACACACCTTTCTGAGGACATACAAAGAGCCCAAAGACATATGAAAGAATGCTCAACATCACTAGCCATCACAGAGATGCAAATTAAAACCACAAAAAGATACCACCTCACACCTGTCAGAATGATAATCACCAACAAATTAACAAACAACAAGTGTTGATGAGGATGTGGGGAAAGGGGAACCCTGGTGCACTGTTGGTGGGAATGCAGACTGGTATAGCCATTATGGAAAACAATATGGAATTTCCTTTAAAAACTGCCTTTTGATCCAGCAATTCCACGGCTAGGATTATAATTGAAGAACCCTGAAATAGCAATTCATAAGAACCTATATACCGCTATGTTCATAGCAGCACTATTTACAATAAATGGTCAAGTGCTGGTAACAGCCTACATGTCCATCAGTGGATGAACAGATCAAAAAACTTTGGTATACTTACACAATGAAATACTACACAGCAGAAAGAAAGAACAACATGGATGGAACTGGAGAGTATTATGCTTAGTGAAATAAGCCAGTCAGTAAAAGACAAATACCATATGATCTCACCCAATACAGGAGACTAATGAAGAAAACAAACAAGCAAGCAAAACAGAATCAGAGACATGAATACAAGAAACAGACCTTCGGTGTGCAGAGGATTCAGGGGAGAAGGAGACAAAGACAGGGAGCATTTTAGTCAAGGAACTAGCATGGAAGACCCATGGACATGGACAATAAGTGGGATTGACTTTGGTGGGGAATGGGCAGGTGGAAAGGGGAGAGAAGAGGGGAAATGGGATGAATGTAATACAACTATTAAATAAATAAATACATAAATAAATAAAACTATAATGATATTAAAAAAAGAAATCAATTTCAAATTGAGGTACAGTAAATCTTCTGTTAACATCCTCCATAGGTTCTTGGAAAATGTGACACTAAGTAAAACCTGGTATAATGAAACCAATTTTACCATAGAGTAATTGATATAAAAAGAGAAAAGTTTCACAGCACATTTCTGGTCCAAAAAATATCACCAAACTTCTAAATAAAGACCCGAATCACATGTAACATTAAACTCAAAATAAACATGAGCTATACACATCTTGAATAAGGATTATTTGCCCTGGCTGGTGGCACAGTGGATAAGGCACTGGCCTGAAAACCCAAAGGTCTCTGGTTCAATTTCCAGCCAGGGCACATAACCAGGTTGCAAGCCAGGTCTCTAGGCAGGTCTGTGGCTGGAGGCAGGTGAAAGGCAACCATACATTGATGTTTCTCCCCCTTTCTGCCTCTCTGCCTTCCCCTCTCTCTAAAAATAATAAATAAAATCTTTTTTAAAAAATTAAAAGAAAAGATTAACAGAAAAGTGAGATAATCATTTTCCTACCCAGTTATTCCAGTTCAGGGTTGTGAGTGGCTGGAGCCCATTCCTAAAGCTCAGGGTACCAGGCAGGAACCCACCCCAGAGAGGTTGCCCTTCCATTGCATAGCACACATACCCACACTCACTCTGACTGAAATAGCTTAGATAGGACAATTTAGAAACAACATAAGTCATATCTTTGGGATGTGGAAGGAACCCTGAGTGCCTAGGATAACCCATGCAGAGGTGGGGAGAATGTGCCAACTCCACAGTAGCTTGATGTGAATAGATTTTTCCCCTCATTGACAACTTTGAACAAAATGTTATTCAAGAACCTGCTTTGCTAAGGATTCTGTGTTCTCCTTTGAGAAATGATTTATTTAGCCCAGGGAAGCATGTGGTTTACTTTAAATAAGCACATCTTGACTGCTGGTGGTAAGATATTTAACACTCACCACCTATCTCTCTTGCTGTTCTGAGTTTTAATGAGAGCTTTCAGAAAGTGATACCTCGTTATTTCTGTTGGCTCATTCATTCATTCAACAAATGTCCATTGAACATCTAATATGAGATTTTGGGATGCAGATTCTTTACTTTGGAGAGCCTACTGTCAGATGCAAGAGATAAATATTAGTTTTTTAAAAATCACACAAAATCCAAATTTATGCCCTGTGATACATGCTTTGATGCAAAAATAACTGCCAAGAAGGAGCATATGATAAAGAACCTGGGATGGTAAAGGTGCTATGAGGAGATGTTGATAGATTCATGAATTAGGTAGTGTTAATTTTTGTATACTCAGGCCCTTGCCCAATGCCTCGGACATTGTCAATTAATTGTGTAAATTAAGTCATTTTAATGAGGCTCTTTTTTTGCTTAAAGTCTAATTTCAACAAGTAAAAGCTTGTACATACATACTGTTTATTGAGTGCCTACCATGGATCAAGTGTTGTTCTAATTCTTTGTGTAAATGAAAGGTCTGTCCTGAAAGTATAGAGCCAATGTATCACTATAATTAAAAGTTAATGCTTGATACTTTTGGGGCAGACCTCGTATTATCCTATTTACTTCTCCCTCAAATATCAGAGGTATGCATGAGTACTATGCCTTCATTGTATAAATAGGAAAATCAAGGCACAGAGAAGTCATGCATTTGATTAAGGTCAAATTAAATATTAAGTTAATAGGTTGTAGAGTCTGGATTTCAACTTCAGCCATCAGACTTTGGAATCTCATCTTCAGCCACTGTGCTACACAGGTTCTCAAAAATTAGTGGACTCTGCATTGACTATAGGGATGTGATGAACTGTAATACAGTAGGAAAAACAAATGGAAATAGACAATGGAAAGCATGTATTCCCCCAGGGATGAGTGCTCTAGTAGTTACAAGAGAGCAAGAAAATAAAACGCAGCTATGTCACAATTCACCCCACATCATCTGCCCCTGTTTTACAGCTTCGCTAAATCCCTTTCTTTGGCCCAGAGCAGGCATTTTCCTAGATGACTCTACGGATGTCCCTGTTGCCAGGGGTGACTGCTTCTGGTTGGTGACTTTTAAAGATTCTGGGAGAATCCACTGCTGCAGTTATCACAAGGCTTCCCTTTCCCTTTACCATTGTCAGATGCCTCTCCTCTGGACAGAGAAGACTTTGCATCATCCTTATCTCTCCTTTTCCTGGGGGCTCTTCTTTCTTCTACCTGCTTCAGGCTATACATGGAATGGAGGATACAACAGGTTGGGGCTTGGGTGCCAGACTGGGTTGCACCTACTCTAAGGTCCCCACAACCTTTGCCTTTTGCTTTCCCCAGTTCATGGAAGATGGGGGTTCTCCCCTTGCCTCTCAGGGCAATAGGGACAGCTCCTGAGGAAATTTTCACTGCATGTGTGCACTCCCCAGCACACCAATAACCCTTCCACTTTGAGTTACATTAACCTCCCTGTTCTTCAGACTTGTATTGGTATCCCTTTGGCTTCTTAAATTTTTAAAATTTTGACTGTTTACTCCCTTATTTGGGAATTCATGCTCCACCATCAACTTTTCTGCTCTGAGTGTTCATGTAAGTCAATAGAGTTTACTGTAGAAGTGGTTGACAGGTCTGTGGCCCTCCCATCAGAGCCAGTGCTCTGTTCCTGAGAGCAAGACCTGGACAAATACTTATGTTTTGCACAGGGGAAGGAAAGGAAACCTGAAGACCTGGACTTTGAGCTCTAAGAGCTGATCCTTGGAAAACACTGTTTAGACTCTCTTGTAGTTCTGGAGTATTATGTCAAAGTAGGTTCATTTGTTCTCAACTCCTGTGATAAGAAAGCTTTGTTTATAGTATCAGAAAATTAATAAATTAAGAATATGAAAGTGAAGGATTGTATAATTTTAAAGCTTCTAATATTTCTTTGTGCTAAAGAGGTGAAGACATGGGGAAAACTATAACATGTTTTATGAATGACTAACTTCATTGGACTTTTTGATTTTGCAAAGGGAAGAGAAGATCATATTCTGGAAGAAAGGGAGTCCAGACTTGAACTCCAAGAAACTAAACTGGGACAAGTTGTTTTCATGGTGATGGAGTGGAACTTCTGTAATTATATTTCCTTTGGGGGAAAAATACATATTTCATACCACACAGTCCCTGAATATTATTGTTAGTTCTTGGGAGATGTTTATGAGACCATTATTAGAGCAGTTATCCCAACAATGAAGGGGGAAAACTTTCCGCAGCCACTTTAAGAAATCAAATCTTTAGGCCTGAGCTCAGCTAATTATTGACCATAGTTGGCTTCCTAGACTGATTTGGAATGCTCCAAGGCCACACTGGTAGCTAGGAATGGAAGAGTAAGCAGACACTGTTTTTGTTATAATGTATTACAGAAACACAGTTGCTTCATAGCACCAGTCATATTCAATTCATTCTGCTCAGGCTTTTCTTTAGAAATGTGTAAGCTTGCATAAGATTATGTTTTTAGTTCTCCATGAAACCCTCAACTCAGGTGGTTGAGTTATTACTAGATATTCTTGTGGCTGACTGGGTATTCAAACACCAGGAAGATGGTGCAAAGAGGTATGGACCACTTTGCCGGGTGAGTGAAGCTTCACAAGCCGGAAGAGAAGCAAGGTTACACTGCATCACCATCCCGAAGAATCAGAAACAAATCAGATTTTAACTGGCAAAGTATAGTCAAAATATTTAATTGAATCCAACAGAAAAATCAACATACCATATAAATATGACCATTTGCAAAGTGGCAACATTTCAAGGCCATGCAGAATAAAAACAGGCTTCTTAATAATGCTAAAATGAAGTTACTGCTGACTTTGGATATATAGAATAAACAATGTAATTACCCTATGAAACAGGTTTTGGGAATTTTGCTTTCCTATAAGGGCAAAGAAGACAGCTGTTTAAGTAGGTCCATACTATTAGGTCCCCTGCCACCTCCATCTATTCTGTTAAATCAGAACAAATAGTCTAGTCCTAGATTATTTTCTTAATATTAGTCAGAGCCACCTCACTGGCTGGATGTACCTATTTGCAAATGGTCAGGCTTCCCCATAGGGGCTGTAAGACACAGACTTGATTAGTAGAGATTATAAAGTTACATAGACCCATGCAATATATAAACATGCATCTGTAATGTGTTTAAAATAAAGACAGATGGAAGAATGTGCCCATTAGATGAGGAGACAGAAATATGTATGTGTGTTATTCCAGATCTTCATCAGCATTGCTTCAGCTCATGTCAGATATATGTATATTATGACCTACAGAATATATGCACATCCCCCCTGACTCCCTGGGGGAGCCCCAAAGAAAGGAAATTGCAGTAGGCACACAATTCATCTCTAGACACCCACCTGCCAAATGTTGGCAGACTACTCCGGATCACAACCCACATGTTGTGAACCACGCTTTTACCTCCCTGGGTAGCATGTGGTTTTGAAGGCAAAGGCTGAGAGTTTACACTCCCAGATGCCATATGCATGCAGTTAGGGTACAACTATGGACTCTTTATATGTACATGGCCACAAATCATTACAGATTGATGACTGGTTGATGGATTTGATCTCCTGCAAATTCCCCATATGCTTCACTTTATTCTAAAATGAGTTGGAAGAAAATAGGCAGTATTTTGACAGAAAAATGGGGAGCTTCTATTTTTTTTTGTGGAACTACAGAATAGGAAGCTACCATGGTTGATGGTGGGGCAGAAGGTCAACTTTTTCTTAATTCCCTTACACATTCACAAAACAAACAGAAGAAAAGAAAACAACCTTCAGTCAAAATGTAATGGTCACTGGGGCCTTTTCTAATGTGGTTAGTTCTGATTCCTCCTCAGGAAGTAAAAGAAAGTGGCCATCTCCACACTGACAAACAGGGATTTCCAGTTTCTTCTTTATTTCTTTCTCACTTTCCTTTATTTCTGTACCCTTCATCTCTTCTTTTCCCCTCTCCTCCTTCCTGTGCATGTACAATTATTTTGCTCACTTTGGAAAGGATTTGGGACAGTCAACAAGAACAAATGCAATTAAACAAGAACCTCAGCATCATGCAATTGAGAGCACAAGCTGACCATAATGCCAATAGAGTTTATTATTTTTGAGACACCATGTAACATAGTTCTCCTATGAGTGTTCTTAGACTAAAGCTCAAAGGAGGGAAACATACCTTACATGTTCTACTATCAAAGGGAAGGAAACAACTTGCTTCCTCTTATATGTGTATCCATCCATGGGGGGTACAGGGGGAGAGGTGAGCAGGATAGTTTGAGTGAGATTTTAGCACCCCCTCTCTTGCTATTTTTTTTTGCCATGAAATATTTCAAATAAACAGTTATATCTAGTGTATACACTCACCTCCCAGCTTTAATAAAGCCTAAAAATTTCCAGATTTGTTCAGCATAAATAAAGACAATATTTCAGATATAAATGTAAGTTCCTGCTTATTCCCCTTCACTTTTATTCTCCTCCACTTCTCCAAAGGTGATTATGAATACATATAGGCTTTATTATTCCCATACATGTTCTACAAATGGTCCTATTGGTGGATATTTACATTGTTTCTGTTTTCACCATAACAGAACAATGTGTATTGTTGCACATATCTCCTCCTGCACATTTGCAAGATTCTCCCTAGAGAAGAAGCACTCAAACTTCTAAAAATATATTTCACATTATAACCTGCAACACATATACAAACAAAAGCGTGTGCCCTTCTGTCTCAGGTCAGGCTCCATAACAGCAGAGCCTGAGCAGAGTTGCTTGCGCAAGGGACACCCTGTAAGGCAGTGAAGAAAGAGAGAGGGGAAGAAGCTAAGCAAAGTGTGGCTTCTGGGGAAGTCTAGCCTCAGACTGACCCCTCATGAAACTCTGGGCTGTGAAGGGCATCACAGGTTTTCTCACTGAGGCAAGGGCAGGGTGGGTTCTGACTTTCATATCCCTTATTTGTCAGTCACCACCTGGAGTGGTGGTGGTGGACATAGGGCAAGGAAAGTAACCTGCCAAGCATTTCCAGTTGAAGTGGCTCTCAGCAGCCAATGACAACTTTCTGGAAAAGGGTGCAGTTGTGAGCAGTGAGCAGCTAATACAGCAATTGTCAGGTGAACACACCAGCTCCATAAAGGAGATCTGGGCAGGGCATCACTGGCATTGAATACAGCTTCCAACTACATTCTGATATTTTTCTCCTCCTCTGCCCTCCCCACCCTGTTCTTTCTCTCCCCTCCCCACTTCCTTTCCTTCTCTTCATTGAGCACTAAATTGATTTTTTATTAATTTAATGAATTAGTGGTGATAAGATGGATTATTTAATAAATGGTGCTGGAATAATTGGCTATTTAGGTGCAAAGTAAAGCAAAATTATATCCCTAATCTTTACATAAATACACAAATTCTTAGATGAACAAAGATCTAAATGTATTTTGTCTTCTTTCTCCTCCTTCCCCTCCTCCTCCCTTCCATTCATCATCCACTCAAATTGATTCTGTCATCTCTTAATGTGTCCCAACATGAAAAAAATTTTCAAAGATTTTATTTATTATTTTTTAAGAGAGATGGGAAGGGAGATAGGAAGAGAGAGAGAAACATCAGTGTATGGTTGCCTTTCACCTGTCTCCAGCTACAGACCTGGCTGGAGACCTGGCTTGCAACCTAGTTATGTTGCCCTGGCTGGGAATTGAACCAGTAACCTTTGGGTTCATAGGCTGGTGCCTTATCCACTGTGCTACCAGCCAGGGCTGCCCAACATAAAATTTTATGTTTTAGAATTTACTGAGAAGGGGAATTGCTGGAGTATGAATGTCTATATAAGTAGATATTTCATGGCTCTACAAAGCAGTTAATTTTATTTTCCTGCCAGTAGTATGAGTGTTCGGGTTTTATCACCTCCATGTAGATATTTATCATTGTTTTCAGACTTTAATTTTTACCAAATTTATGGTTGTGAAATGGATATATCATTATTGTAAAATAACTTCTTTGATTACTACTCTAATTGAGCAACTCCTATTTATAGCTCAATAAGGTTTCCCTTTTGTAACTAGACCATTCATATTCAATTGCTTTTTGTTCTTCTTATTGATTTCTAGGAATTATTTGTGTATATATAACATATATACATAATTTATGTATAATATACAATATTATATATTATGTTATATATTATACTATTTATAGGTTAAATATGTTGCAAATATTCTCCCTGTGTATGACTTGACTTTGTGGTATTTAAAATTTTTTATTAAAATTTAAAATTTCAATTACTATTGACATATAATATTATATTTAATATATGAGTTTTAAGTATACAGCTTAGTGATTAGACATTTATAAAACTTATGAAGAGGTCACCCCAATAAATCTGCTACACATCTTACTGTGGTGTCTTTTGATGTGCAGAACTTTAAATTTTTATAAAGTCAAATTGAACTGTATTTTCCTTTAGGTTTTATGCTATCTTGAAGACAAATACTGTTTATGTACTTTTAAACAATTTTAAACTTATTTTTCACATATATATCCTCACTCACTGGGGATGGTTGTAGATTAGAGATATAACTTTGTTTTATTTTCTAGGTAGCCATTTATTGAATAATCCGTCTTATCCTGAGAATTTGTCATGTCTCAGTTTTTCTGTATCCATCATGTGTGATTTTTTCTTATAAACACAGGTCCGTTCTTAGGTTTTGCTGCTATTCTAGTCCATTAACCTGTTTGTTCATCTGTATCAATATCATACTCTTTTAATTGCTATAGATTTATGATAAATCATGATATTTGATAGGGCCAAATACCCATTTTGTTTTTCAAAAATTGAAAATTTTTTTCCTTTTATTTTATGTAACTTTTAAGACCAGCTTTTTAAGTTTAATGAAAATTTCTGTTGAATTTTGATTGGAATTAAGTTGATAATGTTAACTTCAGAAGACTAGATATCTTTATATTGTTGATTTTTAATGTTTGCTATTTCATTTCTTTCTTCAGGTTTATTTTTCATCTTCTTGAGGTAAATCATTTAATAGTTCCTTTTGTGAGGGTTTGTAAGTTGTAAATGCTCTGAGTCTTTGTGTGGTGAAAAATGACTATATATACAATTGAAAGAATGGACATAAAATTGTAGGTTGACACTTATTTCCTGTCAACCCTGAAGATATTATTCTGTTACTTTTTGGCTAAGGAAAAGCTGCTATTTGATTGCTTTAAAGGCCTTCTCATTTTCCTTGATGTTCTGTAGGTTCATTATGATGTGTCTACATGTGGTTTATTTTTATATTTGGTTCAAGACTTCAGGGTGTACTTCTAATCTGAGGACATATCTTTTCTCAATTTTAGAAAATTATTTATTATGGTTTTAGAGAATTTTTTCTTCTTCATTTTGTTCCTTTCTAAATTACTATTTCATACTTCATCCTCCTTTTTTCAAACATCTAACACCTCCTCTGCTTTCATTATTCAAAACTAGTCCTTCTCTTCTACCCCAAGTTAGCTTCTCTTGGGCTTTCTTTTCTTTCTGTTAGATTAAATCCATTAACAATCATGTGGGCTCTAATGTAAAAATAAAACCCCAAAGTGACCACTTTTCACCACCCTCACTGTCACTACCCTCTCCTAAGCCAACATTATCTTTCTCCTTCTCCTTTTTCCTCTGTAGTCTATTCTTAGCTTTTAAATTTCTAAATTGCACACCATCCCTGCTGTCCTTATCTTCCATTTTTCTCCATGGTACTTACAATAGTCAATTTTATGTATATGTAATTTTCTTCTTCTCTTATTAATATTTTCACTGTTTCAATTTCTTACTAGTATGTAAGTTCTGGTTAGATTAGAACATGGATGATTTGAAAAATACAGATTTTTGTCTGTTTTGTTAACTCCATGCTTAGCACATAGACCAGTCTCACACACACTAAGAATTCATTTCATACTTGTTAAATAAATACATATGTTTAAAGTAAAATTTATCTTAGATTTATCAAGTCCTGAGCACTTCCTTTTGGGTTGAAATTTGTTCAGATTAGGTATTTTTCACCTAGCTGACTGAGAGCTGAAGAACTAAAATAAATAATGAGAAATGTATCTAGAATAAAGAACACGAGACTATTCCAGAGAACCAGCATTCCATCCTGAATCTTTGCATTCATGTATTTTTTAAAGTAATGGCACCATGACTGCATTCTAAGTTAGGAGATGCTGAGACAAGCAATAGGAAAAGAATTAGGAAACTTTGCAACCAATGGCCCAAGTGAAAGCTAAATAAACAAACAAACCAACCAACTGTCCTCCTGGGCTTATGAGAGAGGTGCTGGAAATCTCAGGAGACTTTCCTGGAACATGTGTTGTGTTACAAATCCTGACAAATATATGGATCATCAAAGAGATTTCTATTTTATATACTGAGAAGCTTTATGATCCAGGAAGTGGTCAGGCCATCTGGGATCTCCTGCTTACCCATATGGAGCTCTGATTGAATATGTGAGAATAAGGGGAAAGCTCAATTTTAGTGAACATGAGCTGTTTGCAGTCAGCATGGGGGTGCATCAAAGGTGGTGGTGAAACAGAGGGATTACTTTCCCACCAAGCCCTTGTAAAGGAGGACAGAGGGTAAGAATTCCTGACAAGAAAGAAAAGAATAAACCCCATTTCTTCAGGTGGTGATGTTATGGGATACTGTCATTGACTTAAAGAACTAAGCATTTTATTGGGATGGAAATTAATGAGAAATATGTGGAAGCAGCATGTTACCAGGAAAACAAATTATTTTTAACCAGAATGTATTCTTCAGTAAAAACAATAATAAATTGCATTTATATACCATGTTATACTTTTTCAAAGCATATAAACCTCCTCATTTGATATTTTCAGCCCTCTGAGGTAGGACAGACCATTTTAAAGCAGGAACTAAGCCATAATTCTTTAGGAATTATAGCTTAATAATAAGGAGGGTCTCCCACCCTCCTTATCCTACCAGGATCTAATATAGTGCTGGATGCATAAAGTGCTCTTAATCACTTTTTATTATATTAAATCCCATTTTATAGTTGAGATTGAGAGAAACTGTTGAGTTACTAGTTGCCAAACATCACACTAGCTAGTCATGGCACAGCAGGACCCAGGAGCAAGTCTACTAACTTTAAGTCTGATGCACTCAATATTCCATCATATGCTCTGGCAAATGTGCCAATGGCCAAAGACCACACAGATGTAAGAACAGAAAATACAAGTGTTCTTGGCAGTTTTCCTGTGCCAAATGTCATTGATTTTCTTGATGAAGAGCTACTGTTGATTTACCTAAAATTTAACAATCTACCAATGAAGTCACTATTAAAAATTGCTTAACATAGCACACTTTGCCAGTTAGGAGAAGCTTAGCACAGCCAATGTGTTGGCCAGAATGTCCAAATTCATCTATCCCAGGAAACTTTATTAAAATGTCTTAAGATTGGCCTAATCTCAAGGAAGCCGTGCCAAAGAAGTTCAAGGAGAACAAAACAATGTTTTTTTTCACAGCCCGAGGTGACTTGTTCAAAAAGCCTCATGCATATTTTTTCCTCTTAAAGTCAGTGTCCAGTTCCAACACAGATGAGGTATCAGACCTCCTCACTGCAGACTTCCAGTGCACTTCCTGCACCTAAATGGAAACCCATTTCATACTGCAGACATCTTCCTGCTGATAGATTTTCTTTTTCTCCATACCCTCTGCCATGCACTGGATCAATAAGATCTTACTAATGGTAATATTCTGGTGCCCACGCAACCTCACTGGGTAAAAAGATAGGATCTCTAAGTTTACTTCCCTCTATCTCCCTCACATTCATATATATAAAACAACAAAGGTAATATCTATCACTAACCCCTTTTTCTTTCTCAATTCCCCTCTTCATTTTGTTAAAGTGAATTAAGCCACTAGCACATCATCATTAAGATCCCCCTAAACACAAAATCATTTTCCTTGAGTCCCCAATGACTCTGGGTCAGTTTAGCTTTACTAAAACTGTCAAAGTTTAAGAGCTGTTGCCACTTATTCTCCAGGCATTTATATAATAAGATCTAGCCTTTCTGTATCTCCCCACCTTTTCCTTTGTCTAGCCTGTTCTGGAGAGACCCCTGTTTCACCATAGTGCTATTTAGTGACCAGCTAAAGGGCTCATTGGTGACTTTCTCTTCCCATTAGGGGGGGTGGGGGAAGGGAGACTGGTTTTGGACTAATATATCTCCCAAAAGTGAGAATTCTAGATTGACAAATTGAGCCCTTGCTTTATTTCAAAGGCCAATTGATATTGAGAAATCTTTTAAATGAGAAGGTAATGATTGATAGGAGGGATATACACATATTTAGAAAGTTACCAAATGTTTTTCTAGGTTTTTACTTTGCATCACATGAGAGTTCTAGAATTAAAATATTGAATTTTATTTATTTATTAAATTTTTAAATGTTTTACAAAAGGAATGTGAAGTGGCCTGCCACAAAAGATATATTAATTGATTAATGAAATAAATATTAAAAATTTCTGCATTGCTTTCAAACCAAGGTAAGTGTGTTAGTAGAAACAGCTTATCTGTAGTGGCAAGAAATCAGAGTTATAGAACCATGACTAAAGTTTCTAGAGCCTCAAGGAGAAACTGTTAACAATCACTCAAAGATTAAATGATGAAAAAGCCAGATGCAGGCCATGGCCTGGAGGACACCAGAAATCTGTTGTTTGGTGGTGGCAGTTTCTTTGGCAGGAGGTGCTTGGACTGTGGAATTCCTCTGTGTAGGTCTAGCCAACACGGCTGCTGCTGCTGCGCTCAAGCCACAGATTTGGCTTTGAGTTTCTTAGCTTTCAGGGAAAAGGGACCATATGGTCTGTTATCTAGCTTTTGATAGCAGCATGGAGGAAGCCTAAAGATCCTCAAGATGATACTTTATTTTGGCAAAGAAAATATCTCTCCTTCCAGTTATCAGATTAACAAGTTCTGGGACCTAATGTATAGTATGATGATTATAGATAATGATATTATATATTTCAAAGTTGCTGAGAGATTAGATCTTAAATGTCCTCACTGCACACACACACACATGTAATTATGTGATGGAATGGAGGCTTAACTAATGGCAGTGATGATAATCATTATGCAATATATAAAATATATCATAATATATCCAGTATATTAAATCAACATATATTATTATATAATATTATATGTCAATTACATATCAGTAAAGCTGGAAAATAAACAGAAAAATGTCACTTCATTGTTGGCTCTGAAGAAGTCAGCTCTCACATATAAGCACATATGGAAAAAGCCACATGACAAGCAACATTGAGCAGCCTCTCAAGAGTTGAGAACAACTCTGAGCCAATAGTCAGCAAGGTGGGAACCTTAGTCCTACAACTGCAAATAGATGAATGTCCAAACCTGAGAGCTTAGAAGCAGACCTATCCCCAGTTGAGCCTTTGATGAGACCTCAGCTCTGGCTGACAAGTGAACTACAGCCTGAGGAGATCCTGAAGCGTAGAGCCTCACTGAGCTCTGTGCCTGAACTTCTGACCTACAGAGACTGAGATACATATTCATGTGTGTGTTGATTCAAGCTGTTAAAGTTTTATAATTTGTAACGTAACATAGAACACTAATATAGCCAGGCATTAAAAGACCTGGGCTCCTCTCCTTGAGCTAATCCTCAATGCACTTGAATAGATTACTTAATCATATGCAGCATCCGAACTAGAACTTCATAAGATGTTAGAACCCTAGAGAACAATCTTATAAAAGTTACTTCTGTTATGTTTTTCTACTGATGCATAGAATCCAGATCTAAAAATCCCTGGTTTGAGGACATTCTAAATATGGAGTATAGATCTTCTATGGTGATTTTCAATGCTCCCAATATAAGCTTGGGCGTGTGTCTGTTTTGAAGAGTATAGAATGGAATAGCAATGGCTTCTATTATTACTAGGGTTCAAATCAGAGAGCCCACTGACTGGGTAGAGTAATAGGAGAGTCACAGTTCATGGAGATTTTTGATGTGACAACAATAGGAGCAAGTGCGTGGATGGATTTGGAAATATATGTCTTAATGATGGTTGCCTCTGGTAGCTTCCTTGTTTAGAATTAATTTTCTCCTAAATATCTTCTGGAAACTCAAGGCTCAACATTATGGGAGCCTCCTTCCTACAGATGCTCCTCTTTTGGAAGACTAGGAAAATGGTGATCATACCCAGAGAAAGCACATTGCTGCCTAAAGCCAAATAGCATCACCTCAGAGAATAAATCTGTTTTCTTTGAAATCATTAAAAAAATGGATATAATTGATTTAACAAAGTGCTTGGAAGATGCATACATGAGAGGTGCTGAAAGTTCCAGTGAAGATAGAAGAGTGATACAAAAGCAGTCTGAGATCAGGAATGTAAGCAGGAAATAGATGTGTTTCAGATTGGAGGACGAGAACTCAAAACATCTGGGGAACAATAATCTGAAACAGACACTCCCCAGGAAAAAGCAATCTGGAAAGCAGTAGTATGGTGAGAGACCTAGGTAGTACTGTTAAGACAAATGAGGTTTCTAATGCTTGTACAATGGCCAAAACTGGCCACAATGGGTTGGAAGCCACAGTTAGAGGGGATCAATGAACATGAAGGGAGGATGTAATTCTGTGGGTCTAAGTGTTTGAACCCACAGTCTTTCAGCCCTTCCTGGCTGTGCATTCAGATCCCTCTGGCAAGATGGGAAACTCATAGATGATGTATAGCCAACAAAGACAAGGGAGGGTTCTGACAAGTGAATCCTCTTAGCCCTCAACACAGCTAGAGCCCTCGGGTGAGTCTTCAGGCTTTAACTAATCTTTCACACTCTCTTTTTACCACAGAGTGCATTCAAATATTATCTTGGTCTCTGTGTGACATAAATTTATTTTTTAAAAGATGTTATTTATTTATATTTACAGAGTGGGGAAGTGAGAAAGAGAGGAGGAAATACATCAGCGTGTGGTTGCCTCTTGAGTGTCCCCCAAATGGGGACCTGGCCTGCAACCCAGGCATGTGCTCAATCCACTGAGCCATACCAGGCCAGGGCTCTGTGCCACATAGGCCTAAGAAGACCATCCCTACTCTCTGCTGGTTCTTCCTAGATACTATCAATGAATTTTTTTATATCAAAGTATTACACACATTTGAGAAGGGCACAAACACTGGGTTTCCAGTTTGATGAATTATACAAACTGAACACACCTGAGTAACCAGCACCCACAGTTGAACACCACCAGAATTTCAGAAGCACTTTGCTGCCACCCCATATGGTAACCTCCTTCTGATCACTACTGGCCCCTTGACAGCATAGATCACTTTGGCCTGACCTTTAACTTGCTCAGCACTATGTTTGTGAGTTTCTTGCTTGTTGCTGTATGAAGTTATATTTTTCATTTTTATTGTTGTATAGTATTCCATTTTGGAATATATTTGTTCATTCTACTTGTGAGGAATATTGGGGTTGTTTTCATTTCGGTCTGTCATGAACATTTTTTTTTGGTTTTATGGTGAAATATGTACACATTTGTTTTTATCTTAACCAATGTTTAAGAATGTTTTGAGACACCTTTCTCTAAATTTCTTTATATGCCTGAAGCTCCCATGAGCTCAAGACACATTTAATAATTTTTTCCTCTATGTCTTCCTTGGGAAAAGATGGAAACAACCAATTGTAATTATTAACTATTATCCACAACAAAGTCATATCAAGACTTTTGTTTACTTTCCTTAGAGCATGGTTACAAATGTGATATATACAAGCATCCTGTGAGAAAGATTTGTTCAAAAATTGAGCTAGCTTTCAGTTCTATGGTGCTATCTATATAGTAGCACCACAGTGATACCTGTCCATTGAACTACCAAAAAAGAGGCATTGGATGTCATCACTGTCCCAGAGGAGACTATAGAAAGGGTCAGAACAAAGGGTTCCTACTTAGATTGTCTTTTGAGAACCCCATGACAAACTCTTTTTACCCTAATTTTTATTCAAATATTATATCATAGCCTGCTCCTTTGTGGACACTTAAAGAGAAACACTTCATAATTTGCCCTTCTCTTATAAAGACAGTAGAGCTTTGATAAGCCAAGATTCATGTATCACAAGCATCTTAAATACCTCTCCCAATGTCCACCCAAGGAAGGGTAAGGTTGCTACTCTTTGGGTGAAGAGACAGTAGAGAAATTAAAATCAATTTTAATCTCTGAGATGTCATCGTATTCTTCTAGTGCTGACATTTCCCTTAGAGTACACATTTTTCTGAGGCAAATTGGGTACAATATGATGCATTATTTAGGAAACACATTTTGCAGTAGACTGCCCAAAGTGCCATTGCTATCAGGAACTCACAATGCAGTAGAAAATAAAAGGAAAAAAAGAACTCTTATTTTGTTTGAATGTCTTTGTGATTTAGCATTAAAAATGGTTCTATCAATTAAGGGGATCTCCCCACCCTGCCTTATCCCAAAGTAACAGAAATGAATACAGGCTAACTTGAAGAATAACAACAAAACAATTCATTGGGAGGATTGAGAACATCACAGACTTGAAGCAATAGCTGAACAGTCAGACCCAAGGACAGGAACACACATAAAGAACCAGCATGCACCCTGGCTGGTGGCACAGTAGATAAAGGGCCAGCCTGTGAACCCATAGGTAGCTGATTCAATTCCCAGCCAGGGCACATAACCAGGTTGCAAGTCAGGTCTCCAGCCAGGTCCGTAGGTGGAGGCAGGTGAAAGACAACCATACATTGATGTCTCTCTCCCTCTCTGCCTCTCTTCCTTCCCCTCTCTTTAAAACAAAACAACCCCCCCAAAAAAACAAAAAAAAACAAAAACAAACAAACAAACAAAAGAAAGAAAACAACCAGCATGCTTTCTGTTCAGGGTGAGGGACCCACCAGATTGCATTAGTGTTCATTCCTTGGGCCAGTCACTGTGACTGGAGTTGGGTGGGCTGAGGCAGTGTTAGGAGCTCATCCTGGGTCATGAGCTCTCTCCCTCAGGGGCAGGTCTATTTCCAGAAAAAGAGTCAGAGGAGGTGCTGGCAGACAAAAGCAATAGCCTAGCACTACAAGGGTGACAGCTGAAGTCTTCAGCTTACTGATGGAAATAGTACAGAAAAAAGGAAAAGTGGTCTGATAAAGGTGACAATGTTGGTAAGTGTGCATAAGAAGTGCTGGACTAATGACACTACTGGAAGATATAGGAAAAGGCTTTATGCATATATAATTATGCATATACCATAATTAAAGGCTAGATTTGTTCAGTGTATTTAATTGTTATAGCTACACTTTTTAAAAATTTAAAATTATTATTAAACTTCCTACAGGAGAATAACTTGTTAATTGTGAGTCTTCCCATTGAAAGAATTGTTTTTATAACATAGTTTTCAATTACATAGGGTTCTTATGATGGTAACTATTGTAGCATTTTTTGTTTGCTTGTTTTTGTTTTTGTTTTTTATAGTAAGGTCAATGAGATTGATACATTTTCTATTTTCTTTTGGTAAACATTTACATATCCTTGACATAAAGATTTACCTATAAAGATTTATACATATATGTATTTATACACATTTTATACACAGCCTTTAACATTTTGATTTATTTAAAACTAAAAAGTTTTATCATTTATTTTTATTTCTATAACTTTGATACTTTAAATGGTTTTCCTTTGTACATTTGGATGCAATGAGTTTTTGGTGTATGAAATTTGTTAACTTATAGCTTCATTATGAATTGAACCCACTCATCGATATAAAATTATATTTTGTCTCATGCTTATTGCCTTGAATTTTCTTGTATCAGTATTGCAACACTTATATTTTTGGGAGAAGGGAATACATTTAATATTTTAAAAATCTTTTTTAGGTTTAGTACTTTTAATAAACTATTATTTGAATTTTGAAAATTTATTTGGAAATCCTTTGCATTTTAATTGGGAAGATCAACCCACTTATTTGAATAACTATTTTTATTTTACTTTTATTTATTTAGTTATTCCTAGTAGTTCAGTTTATTTTTTAAGCTAAAAAACATGGAACACTTCACGAATTTATGTGTTGTCCTTGCGTAGGGGCCATGCTAATCTTCTTTGTATTGTTCCGGTTTTAGTATATGTGCTGCTGAAGCGAGCACTGATTTTACTTTTTTTAAAAAAAGATTTTATTTATTATTTTTAGAAAGAGGAGAAGAAAAAGAGGCAGAGAGGTAGAGACATCAATGTATGGTTGCCTTTCACCTGCCTCCAGCTACGGACCTGGCTGGAGACCTGGCTTGCAACCTGGTTATATGCCTTAGCTGGGAAATCGAACCAGCAACCTTTGGGTTTGCAGGCTGGCACCTACCCACTGAGCCATCAGCCAGGGCTCTGATTTTACTTTCAAAATCATATTTTAATTATTCTTTCCAGGCTTCTTTGTTGTTACCTATTTCCATCCCTATATAAACTATAATATACTTACCTTTATCTTCTACAATGTTCTAGAAGGTTTATTTTCTGTTTTAATTTTATTTTTTAAGTTAAAATTGCTCTTTGATTAATATTGCTTTACATAATAAACATAAAAAAATACATGGTTATGGAGAGGTATAAGAGGGTAAAGCAGAGGATAAATGGTAATGGAAGAAGACTTGACTTGCAGTGGTAAGCACCTGATACAAGATAGAGATGATGTATTCTAGAACTGTACACCTGAAACCTATATACTTTTATTAACTAATGCCACCCAATAAATTTAATTAAAAAATAAAAATGAATCTTTTGAGACCCTTATTTAAGACAAAGAATTTAATATTATATTTTTCACACTCTCTTCCCCTCTTATCAATTTTTAAAAAGAGTTTTAAAGAGAGGGGAAAGGAGGAAGAAAGAGAGGGGAAAGGAGGAAGAAAGAGAGGGAAAGAAACATTGATGTGTGAGAGATACCTTAGAATACATCGATTGGTTGCCTCTTGCACACCCCCAACTGGGGACTGAATGTGTGACCCAGGCATGTGCCCTGAGCAGGAATAAAACCGGTGACCTTTCACTCTGCATGATGACACTCAACCAATGGAGCTACACCAGTTAGGGCCCTATTTACCAATTTTTGAAAATATAATTTGTAGATTATTTAATTAATTATTACTATAAGAATTACTTTTATATTATATACCTAATCTTTTAAGAATAATTATGGAGCCACTTGCTTCTGCAACCAAACTTCATACAATTATTTAGATGGACATCTTTGTCTAACTGCCTTCAATACTCACGCTGAATCTCTTAGTTTTGCCATTAACATGTATTATTTTTATAATCACATAAATAACTGGTATTTTTAGGAGATATAAAAGGCAAGTACCAATACCAATCAGCATAACATATGTTTGTTAAAACTTTGTACACTGTTTTCTTGCCTTTAGCACCAGCAGTTGTTTTTAAGGGATGTCTTAGAAGCAAGCGTATGTTTAATGGCCATAATACAAAGATTTTTTTCTTTCTAATACCAAAATCAAGCTTCTCTTCATAAATCCAAAAGTTCTGCCTGTTTGGGAGCACATTGAAGACCCACAGGATTTATGTTGACTCTTTTGAGTAAGGTAAAATTGAAGAATCAAGCAACAGCAATGTGATTGTGATGATCATCTTATTCAGATTCCCTTCCCCTGGCTTTATGTGGCACCCTTCGGGTGCACAAGAACCTTCTTGCAGGGTGATTTTGTCCATCTCTTTTTTCTTCTTTAAATGCTATTTAGCCAAATGCTTGTCTTTTGTCACTGCTTTCTACCACCTGACAGATTTTTTAAACAACCATTTGTTTACTGTCATAAATTACTTTTCTGGTTGCCAGCACTTGCTTTACATTTTGTGTGTGATGTCAGTGTAGCCCTAACCACAGGGGAGGCCACCTGCCTCTTTGTCATCTTACCAGGTACTGGGTTTGAGTGTGTGTTTGGGGTTAAACCAGTCCGTCAAAGAAAACCATATCAGGTGTTTTCTTCTTTGAATGCTATGGTAGTTTCTTTTTCATCCTATGTGAATGTAAACTTCAGAGTACTTGGTTCTTGGAATTCAGGAAGAAATAACACTTGCTGGAAACCTCTGACAACTAACTGGTCCTAAGACCCCTTAAATTAAGCTGTCTGCAGATTTAAAAAACTGTTTCAAGTTTCTAAGTGCTTTCTTTCATTTGAGATATAGGTATACACCTATGAAAGGCCCTCTGCGAGGGTTAAGGGTGTTATTTTAGTTATTTCATATTTCAGGCATGCTTAAACCAAAGGTATACTTTTGAAAGTCTTTCTTATTTCTTTCAAAGCACATCTTGATGTGGTTTCTATTGATCCTTGTTCCTCTGTGGATTAGGTAAGAAAGAGTCACTTTTCTTTCATGGACACATTTGACTTTGAGGGGGCTTGTGGTCAGAAAAATATCAACGTCAGTGATTACTTCATGCTTTGCCCAGGCTTAGGGTGAGGGTGGCAGGCATTTTGGTTTTAAGGTGTTGCTGGATGTGAAATAAGGACTTGGGAAAGTGCTCAGGTATGGGGGCGAGGCAGTATCCTCCACATTGGGTGTTAGTGAGTAAGAGAAGGGGGATCTGCTTTTCTCAAAACAGCAGTGTCTGTTCAAAGCAGTAAAGAAAGCAGCTGGCAAATTTTGTGAAGAGAGGGATCTTTTAGAACTGTTTTAGATTTTAACAGAGAGGGCTTTCTTAGAATAGTTTGACAGGATATAAAGGTTATGAGCAATAAGGGAGGGTGAAAAAGGTAGTTTTCTTGCATGGCTGGTTGGCTAGGATGGCATAAAATGAGTGTTATCCACAAGAAGACTAAAAGCAGAGTGATTCATTACAAAAACTGTGTCCTTAAAATGTCAAATGAGTGGTTCCAGGTGAGGGTAAAACAGGCAGTTGAGCTGGTCTTGAGGTCTGGCAGGCTGAGACTTGGAAATACTCTTGTTTGGTTAGTTGGTTATGGACAACCATGAAAATGATAGCTGACATGTAATGAATGTTTTGCTGATCATTGACTTACATTATCTCATTTAATGTTCACAACAGTCTATAAAATAGCTATTATTTCATTTTAAAAGGAGGCAATGAGTGACAGGTTAAGTAACCAAGGTCAGAGAGCTAGTAGATGGTTGAGTTGGGGCTTGAATTTAGGCAGCGTACCTTAATTACCCAACTGGACCCACCCACATTGCTGATTGGCCAGCCCCATTTTCTTCCAGTCCATGTCTAACAAACCAACTGAAGAATCCATGGAGCTTTTGCTAATATTCCTCCCCTTTTCAACCCTTAAGTAGCATTTGGTCTCAGCTCCAGGATAGGTGTTTCTAAAACATTGCCATGATTTTCCCTTTTTTAAAAAAGAATTCTCACCTGAGGATATGTTTACTGGTTTTAAAAGAAAGGGAAGGAAGGAGGGAGGGAGGGAGGGAAAGAGAAAGAGGGAAACGTGGAAGTGAGAGAGAAGCATCAATTGACTGCCTCCTGGATGCACTCCCACCAGCAATCCAACCTGCAACCTAGGCATGTGCCCTGACCAGGGATTGAGCTCACAACCTTTTGTTGTATGGGACACTCTAAACAACTGAACCATTGGGCCAGGGCTACAGTGACTCTTCAGTTATGTTTCAGCTTCTAGGCAGTAGCATGAGTAGGGGTCTATCTACTCCTCAGGTAACAACCACAGCTGGGCTATTTTTTCTTTATTTATGGTTCATGATCACTGCCGGAGAATTTCTCTGAGAAGTGCATTTAAATATGCCACATTTGTATTACTATATGTGTATTCTGGGTGAAACATTTATGATGAATCAGGTTTTTAGGTGCCCTATGGGGGAAGTGCTGATGGAGAATTACATCTGAAGAAAACTTTTCTCTTCGCAGTAGTTACTTGAGGAAAGAGACTCCATTTATCTTGTGAGGGCTTATGTGAGGTGAATATAGACCACCCAGAATTATGGTTCTGCACATCACAAGAGGAAAATGAAGTATCCAAACTTAGCTCTAGGCTTCTTTAGTCTTCTGTGCTGTGCATATTAGTCTCTCTCCTGATCATCCAGCTCTCATACTCACTACATTTCTGGCCAAGCAAAATGCGTAAATGCCTACTTTTGTGTCAAGCCTTCTATCCCAGCCAAATGATCCATCCTTCCCACTGCCTGGGGGTGCTTTTCTCAGTACTCCTACTGTGGTTAACTCCTACCCACCCCACGACTTGAGGGAAATTAAGGCACTTCCTCAGAAGCACCTCCTCTAATCTCTTTTCCCTCCCCAATTTAATATAGTCTCTTTTCACTATTTTTTCTTCCCAGCCTTGCTCTTCCTTTGGAATTATATACTTATTTGTGTGGCATATATTTAATGCCCACCTTCTTCACAAGACCTACAATTCATGGAAAGCACACATATTAATGTCTCTCACAGGTGTCTTGCTGCGTAAAAGGTGTTCTAAATATTTGTTGGAGAGATGTGCTTCTCTTGGGCTCATTGAAATACGGTGCACATAGTTTGCTGCATATATTCTGATATGTATTTCTGTTTTGTTGGACTGTAAACTCAATAATATAAATATTTGTGATCCCTAGTGCCCACCATATTGGGACCTAAATAAAAGAGAGTGAAATTGAATGAGACTTGCAAGCCTTATACCTAAGCTATAACATCATGGATAGGAAGCATTTCAGTTCAGTCAAATGAGTACTTATTAAGCAAGCATTAAATATCAGACTCTGTATAGTACTGAGGTTACAAAAATGTGTGAGTTGATGGTCTAGAAATGAAGATAGATACACAAAGAAATAAAGGCAAAGTGTTGCATGTACAATGAAAAAGATGCACATAGCATATTATAGGAGCTCAGATAATAGAAAGATACCTCATTCCTCAGCCTGGTGTGAATCTTCAAAGTTCAAAATTGAAATTGTGTGTGTGTGTGTGTGACAGAACTGGATGCCGGGGCAATGGTAAACTGCAATTTAATAGCAATTTGATGCTGTTGAAACATGAAGCATAAGGTAGGAAATGGTGGAGGTGAGGCTAGAGGGTTAAGTCATGGATGATCTTAGAGAACATACTAAATAATGTGTGTTCTTTCCTTTGTGTTTTTTTTTCTTATAATCTGGGCATTGTAATTACTGGTATTTTTCTTGTCAGCGAGTCCAGGCTCGTATTACAGAATGCAGAAAAATTTTAGACATTGAAGCTGAATAATTTATTTATTCATTCCTTCATTGATTGTTTATTTAGTGTCTACTAAGAACTAAGCACTGAGGATAGTGCAGATTCAAATAAGATACAGTGTTTACCCTCAAGGGGTTCAGTATAGTGAGGAGACAGCTGCATAAACAAGAGTAAAATACAATGAGTTTGTATAATAGTAGTCAGCAGTTCTCAAATATTTTGGTCTTATAACTCCTTTATTCTCCTGAATATTAGTGAATATCTCAAAACACTTTTGTTTATAAGTGTAATATATACATATGTACACATATAATATATATAATGAGGATATTATTTATATACAAGGTAGGACAAAAGTAGGTTTATAGTTGTGAATACACAAAATGGTTTATTCTTGTATATTTATTGATTGCTGTATTATTTTCCATTAAAATCAGAAACCAATTATATGTTAATTTATTTTTATGAAAATAACTATATCATCCTTTCACGAAAATACTTAGTGAAAAGAATGCCAATGTTTTACAGTCTTGCAAGTCTCTACGAACTCTTATATCTGTCTTCTGCATTCAATTGGCTGCAATCTGTTGTTTGGTTAAAGTTCATGAGGAAAATTCAGCCTCATGCAGTTAGGAAGTTAGGAAAGGGAAGGGGGAAGGTATATTTCAATAGTCTTTTTAGATAATTGTGGGTATTCTTCTTTGATACTACACAGAAACTTAACAAGTGGTAGTTTACTAATATTTAGTTGCAATGTAAAGTTTAAAACTAATAAATGGGAGAACAAAGATGGCCAATCACAGGTCGATTGGATTAACAACTGAATTCATCTGGTCCCAACCAGAGGTGCCTAAAACTAACCATTGATCACAGACTGATTGGATTAACAACTAATAAAGACAGACAAAGACAGTGGATCTCAGGTAGTCTCCAACTGACTGACTAGGCCCAGACTGGGACACGAGCTGACTTCACCAAGCACAGATCCAAGAAGTAAAAAAAGTGCACCTCTATACCACAGAAGTTCACACCACTAAGACAGTAAGTCAAAGTAGACCAGTGTAAGAAGCAGAAACAAACCAGAGCCACCCAAAATGGGGAGACAAAGAAATAAACCCTCAGCAAATGGAAAGGAAGAATCCCCAGGAAGAGTGAAAAATGAAGCAGAGGCAAGCACACTCTTAGATACAGTATTCAAAATAATGATGATAGAGAAGCTCAATGAGCTCAGTGAGTTCAAAGAAAACTTCAAACAACTCTAGGGGAACTACAAAAAAACTCCAGGAAAGCTACAAGGAACTTACTGAGAACTACACCAGCATTAAAAAGGACATAGAAACTATTAATAAGAGCCAGAAGGAAATGAAGAATACCATTTCTGAATTGAAGAACACAGTAGAAGGAATCAAAAGCAGGCTAGAGAAAGCAGAGGATTGGATCATCGAGCTGGAGGTCAATGTAGAAAAAAATTCCCAGGCAGTGCAACAAAATGAAAAAAGACTGAAAAAAAATGAAGAGGTTTTAAGAGACTGCAGGACAACATGAAACATAATATCCGTATCATAGGGATACCAGAAGGAGAAGAGGAGGAGCAAGGGATAGAAAACCTGTTTGAAAAAGTAATGACAGAAAACTTCCCTAACTTGAGGAGAGAAAATGTCATGCAAACTCAGGAAGCACAGAGGGTCCCAAGGAAGATGAACCCAAACAGGCCCACTCCAAATCACATCATCATGAAAATGGCAAATTTCAAAGACAAGGAGAGAATCCTAAAAGCAGCAAGAGAGAAACAGCTAATAATGTACAAGGCGGCTTCCATAAGGTTATCAGTTGATTTCTCAACAGAAACACAACAAAGGGAATGGTAAAACATATTTCAAGCAATGAAAAACAAAGGCCTGCAACCAAGAATACTCTACCCAGCAAGGCTGTCATTCAAAATGGAAGGTGAAATAAGGAGCTTTCCAGACAAAAGAAGTCTAAAAGAATACATCTCCACCAAACCAGCATCACAAAAGATGCTAAAGGGTATGTTTTAAGATGAAGAAACAGAGACAGACAGAAACACAGGTACAGAGGTAAAAGGATTAAATGCACCAATCACAAGACATAGGGTAGCTGAATGGATAAGAACCAACTTTAACTTATGAATGCTAAGTGCCCATCAGTGGATGATTGGATCAAAAAATTTCAGAATATTTACACAATGGAATATTACACAGCAAAAAAGCTCCTATCCTTTGCAACAACATGCATGGAACTGGAAAATATTATGCTTAGTGAAATAAGCCAGTCAGTGAAAAACAAATACCATAGGATCTCCCCATTACAGGGCAATAATGAACAAAACTAACAAACAAGCAAAACAGAACCAGATACATGAATACAATGAATAGACCTTCAGTGAGCAGGAGGGAGGTGTAGGAGGAGGCAAAGAAGGGGAGCATAGTCAAAGAACTAGTATGGAAGAACCATGGACATGGACAACAAGTAGGATTGACTTTGAGGGGGAGTGGGTGGGTGGGAAAGGGGACAGAGGGGAAGAAAAAGAGGGTGGATGTAATATGACAACAATAAAATTAAATTTAAAAAAATTTAAAAGAACTAATATGTGTTTTGTATTCTGTCACATAAATATTTATTGCTCTACTTTGCATTTTGAATGAATCTTTTAACCAGGCATGAATTTATAACATTAGGTATTAGTCATTCAGAAAATATTGGTTGACTGAGTGAACCATAGATGCTATTTAAATTATAAAACATTAAATCATAATATAAACATATAACTGTAATAATATAAAATATCATAAGTAAATATAAATATAAATTTATTAATATCATGGCTTACCTCATCAAACAAGTATAACTATGGGGAAAATGTAAAATTCATGGTGATATATTGACCAAAATTTTAAGTTTTGTTTGAAAGTTCAGCTTTCATCACTGGTAGCAAATAGTGCCAGCTGTTTTCTTTAAATGGACAGGCTCACTTCATCCACTTTCTAGAAAATGGCAGCCAAATGCAGAAGTGTAAATAGTCATAAATCATGTAAATCATTCTTTCAAGTAAAAATGGCATTCCATGAAAAAAGTGAGTGGTTCAGCTTGTAACTCAATAAATGCTGAATAGATATTCAAATAATATTGTTTTTAGAGGTACCACCTTATGATTCTATTCATAAGTATATATCTCAGGTCATCTCAACAAATATGAATGATAAAATGCCTTTGCTCCAGAGTCTGAGTTATACACACACTCTAGTTAGTGATAATGTGTTTGCCCATCTTTGCCTGTGCCTTAATGGGCCACAATACCCAAGATGGTTCAGGCGTCCTATTAGAGTGTCTGAAGCAGCTTGAAACCTTGAAACAACTTCTGACCTTAGAATAGAGCCAAGTTGGCTGTCCATATGCTGATGATCTCCTCCTACTTGAATACCATGTCACTGACCTAAAATATAGTATACAGTTAAAGCCCAATGTGATGCCACCAGCTTAATGATACAGTTTTAACTGTAGCAGTGTGGACTCTCAGCGCTGGAAGTGATTTAGAAGCCATCTATTACACAGATACATGGAAGTGCAGAGAGCTGAAATTTCTTGCCTTAGTTCATCTGCTAATTAACAGTAGGGCTGAGCCAACAAATAGATGCTCTGATATACAGTAGAGCTGAATTAGGAGCAAATTTACATGTCAACTTTAGCGGCAACTCCCTGCCATAGGAAGCTACATTACCTAACTTAATTGTCACAACAAAATCATAATATACATTAAGGTAATAGGGGCTCTGTACTGAGAGGGATAAAAGTAAACACTACTGCCAAGCACCATGGAGATCTCCACTCTTGCTCCATTCATAGCTGGACTTAACAGTGCAGTTAAAAGGAAAGGACATGTCAACCCAGTCTTTCTTTTTTTTATTTCTCCAAGTGTAATGTGGGTAACAATTATTATTTAGGGATTATGTATTTAATGGGAGACTTAAGAATGTTCAAGCCAATTTTGCTAATAAGCAATATTGAAACCAAACTCTGGAAATCTACATTACTCCAGTGCATTAGAAATTTAGCATTTTACACCATTGAGTTGTTTTCTATATTAACATTGTAAATATAATTTTCAAAAGTGAAATTGGAATAAGCGCTTTGGGGAAACCTTGACAATTACTGCTTTGTTAACATCTACTAAACCCAATTGTGGTCTCAATGCCACTTATCAAGGGGTTCTATTATAATTATATTTTGTAAATACCCTTCTCTCCATTTTCTTTTTTTGCAATGTAGCAATATATCCCACTTGCCTTTTTACCTTCTACTTCTCTGGCTCCAAGCACTCTTTTTTGGGGCATTCGCATCCCACAGGAAAACTATGAACTCTGACCCACCAATCCAAGGCGATTTTTACAGCATCTTGCTCTGCATTTTTATATGCAGACAATTCCTCCCCATATCTTCTCTGCTACCAACCTACACTGTCCCCTCCAGCCCCACCATCCCTGTGTTTTCCCACCTGGAAAGCAGCCTCACTGAATTCTGGGTGGCGGGCATTGAGCAGACTTCAATACAAATGCTCCTGTCGAAAACAGCACCAACTTAGGTGAAGAACAAAGACACTCTGGCTTCAAAGCAGAAGCTCCAGATTCTGCACAGAAGGGGTTTCACACAACCCCGGTTAACAACAACCACCACCTCAGGGGAAGAAAAGTCCCAGACTACAAAGAAATGCCAAACAAGCAGTCATCAGCCCTTCTTTTCTTCTTCCGGAGTGTTTAGCACAAAACCTGATTGGGAGGGCAATTCTTTGATAATCGTTTGGACCATGACCATTGCTAGAAGCACTTCTTCTGCCTCATATATTTTAACAATTCCCAGTAATCTGAGTGTTCTGTGCTCACCCAGCCTTAGAGATGTGTAGCACATACACACATGTGCACATACACACAAATACACATGCATGCATCCACACATGTACACATGCATACATACACTTACACACCCACCATGGAATGTAATTGGTTCATTAGAAAAGGATTCTGGCAACTTCCCAAGATTACAGGCCAAGTCATGTTTTTCCTTTTCTCTTCCTTTTTTTGTGTGATTCCCTGTCTTTTTTTTCTTCCCTATTCTAGTCAACCACTGAGGTGTGGCCTTACAGCAATGGCAAATGCATGCTTGCTGTAATTACCATGGTTTTGAAAAAAGGAAATTGAATGTAGAGAGAGAGGAGGAGCTGACTACATAGGAAGAAAAAAAGAATAAAAATTTAAAATAGTAATGTTTAAATGCAACTTTTTCCTTCCTTCTAAACTTAAAGAAAAGAATTAAAAAGCTTTTTTTTTTCAGCTTGAAATAGCCCTATTTCTAAATAAAAACTGGTATCAGTTCTTTGTGACATCAGACATTCAATAAATAAAACAATATGCTTAAATTCTCATTATTTTTTTGTTAGGATCCTTCTCCTAATTTATAACATGGTAGTTCTCTATTCTCCCTCCATCCCCGACTTCCCTTCTCTTTATCCACCACTGTCAGGCCTTGTCTGTGCCCTCCATCCCCATCTTGATCTCCACTGTCAGGGAGGTGGACAAGAGCCAGGCGTGGCTGTGGTTCTTTGCCACATCACTAGCTACATCAGTTGTTGATGAAAATCTGGCACCGAGAGACAAGGCCATCTGTGGTGAGGTTTAAACCTCTTTACCTCTCTGGCAAGCTGGTTGAAGCCTCTCTTTGTATTCAGTGAAGCCAAAGATGGCAAACGCAGTGGGATTAAAGCCATGGGACAAAGTTGGGCAAAAGAAACCCCAAAGACAGCTCATGATAGCTGCTAGCTACAAGGATAAGCAATCCTCGGTGTCTGGACTGTATAGCCAAGGGCACTCCAGTTCTGGGATGCACTCTCTGCATTTGAAGTAGACAGACTCTGGGCTTAGGTACAATGTGGGCGTTAGGTCTTGGGAGATGCAAACTAGAATTTCTCATTTCTTTGTTGAATGTTCTTGAAATAATCCTGGACTGTATTTTGTGGTTTGTAAAACAAACACCGTATTTCAGAGAACTGTTCTCGGATACAGTTAATGAGCTGCACAAGAAAACCACCACACTGCTGATTTCAAAACTGGACTCCACAGCTTGACCAATGACCTGAACCATAACACTTGAGTCCAAAAGACGTTAGTTGTTTCCAAAAGTCCAATCAACCCTTAAAGCTACCATTGAGACGATCAGACACGTGTAAAGAAAGCTCTGAAGTCAGTGCCAAATGCTTGGACAATAACAGGCTGCCTGGGCAGAGGCCAATTTACCGTGAAACTAATAAAGCTTGAGATTCTGGGCCCCCTTTTGAGGCCTTGAGAGGGAACCTTAGCAAAGTTTGTATTTTTCTTGCAAAATTTGCATAACTAAGGTATTTTAAGCCTGATAAATTGGCTGCTGTCTCCATGTTAACTTCTGCTCTAGTGTATTCCCCTTCTGCTGCATGGGGTTGGAGCAATCCAAGGCAGTTGAGTTGGACATATATTTAGTCTGGGTTTAGTGAGATGTAGTTAACAAGATCAACATCAATTCCATGTATAGTTAGGTTACTTATTGGTGGCCATGTTGGTGTAGAAATATTTCCTAAGTATGTGCCTACAGCCCATTGTGCTGATCTGCCTGAAAAATAGAACCCAAAGAGGCAGGGCAAGTGAGTGTCCTTTGGTGCTTGGCACTAAAGGTGTGTGTGCAGAAGAGAAAGAGAAACAAAGTTTGAAGAATCTAGAACTAGAGGCAAATCTTGAAATATGTTAAAATTATATTTTATAATAATCATATTCTTATATATTATAATAATCATGTAAAATATATTGTGAAGTTATCATTAAGATTAAATAAAATAAGATGTGTGGAAGTGTTAACCAGTGTCTAGTATAAATAAAATACTAAATTGCTAAATAAAGTTACTTCTTTTTTCTTATTTGAAGCATCTTAGTATCTATCACTATGAGAACCAGATGTCAGAATTCGTAGGAGTTTGTGATCACCCTTAAAACAATATTATTAAAAGAATAGATATCTAATGTTACTTTTTTTCTCTTATTTACCTCTTTATTCTGCAAGAGAGTTGCTGGAGAACATATTGAGGATACTGGTTATTAGGACTCTAGGTGAAAGAAGTGCTCTCATTCTAAATAATCTTTAAGATGCTTTATAGCCCTGGCTGATGTGGCTCAGTGGATTGAGAGCTGGCCTGGGAACTGAAAGGTCACCATTTTGATTCCCTGTCAGGGCACATGCCTGAGTTAGGGGCCAGGTACCAAGCTGGGGGCATGTGAGAGGCAACCTAGTGATGTTTCTTTTACACACTGATGTTTTTCTCCCTGTCTTCTTCCCTCCCTTCCCTTCTCTGAAAATAAGTGAATATAATTTTTTAAAAAAGATGCTGTATAGCAACATTAATAATAAGAAGCTGGACCTTCCAAATACCACTGATAAGACTTTAGGACTTAATAATATATGGTGCCTATCCTATGATGTAGGTGCTTAGCAGTATTATGTTTCACTGATTGTTCTTTCTATTGATTCATAGTTCACAGCCCCTATGAGGTCTGAGTTCTAACTATGAAGTTGAAATAGACCACTCATCATTTATTGTCATTTCTAAAGTAATGGCTGAAATAATCTCTAACTGGAGAAATAAAAAATAAAATGACACCTGACATGCTTTTGTCAGTTAATAAACAATCAGCTGGATAGAAACAAGCTTTTCTCTGTTGAAAAAAAAAGGCCATGAGTCCTGTCCCCTGACTGAGCTACCTTCCATTACACTCTTCTCCACTTTCTTTCCCCTACATCATTCAAAAGAAAAAAAAGGTGCCTCATTTAACTGAACTTAACTTTCCCCATATTGGAGAACCAGATCCCCACCCTTTCAGCCTGGGCATCACCTTGGTGAAACTTCAAGAATGTGCCCAGACACAAAAGTGAATTTACTTCTCCTGGGAAACTACTCCCTCAGGGCCCCATCAGGTTTGCAGAAGCCTGTTGAAAGTTCAGAAATTGTCACTGTTCTTCAGGTCAGACCTGGCCAAGGTCCAGGCTACAAGGTATTAGCATCTAGTGTTGGACGGAGAAAGAGGGAGGCGGGGAGGAGAGAGAGAGAGAGAGAGAGAGAGAGAGAGAGAGAGAGAGAGAGAGAGAGAGAGAGAGAGAGAAGAGGACCCAATTTATTCCTTAAAGTGCCTCTCTCCTGTGCACAGCCATGAGTATGAAATAATTCCTCCTTTGTCCGCCAGCTGGCTTTCAAAGCTATAGGGATGAGCCCGCTGGACCTGTCTGGGAAGCTTGTTAAACTGCTCTAGTAAGTCAGTGAGAGGGAGGGGTAGGAAGAAGATTAAAGGGTGAATGCAATCTGTGTGAGGCAGTGGCCCTGACTCTAAAGAGGCAGATGATCTAAGAAAGGAAGAGCTTCCCTCTAACACCAGAGACTGCATGCAATGTAAATGACCCCATGTGCAGCTGCCTCTGGCAAGCAGCCACCCGCCTCCCAGAGAATAAAGTCAGAGCAACAATTCACTCCTGAACCCTGAAGCTTAGTGACTTCAAACAAGAAAAAAGAAAAGTGCCATGTTTTTCTCCCTTTCCACAGTGAACTCATCCCTTCCCCAAATTGTGCTGATGACCTCATCATCTGCAGCTGTGTGCTCCCAGCTCTTCCCACCCATCAACTCCCAGGGGATCCCATCTGGTGTGGAGGTTGGTACCTGCGGCAGACACATCTGGAGGTAACTGTCTTTGAAAGTGGACTGTTTCATAAGCCCCTTTTACTCTTGTTGATGTAGCCAAGTGCAGGGAAGTCTTCAGCAGTTTTATCCCTTGGGAGATAGCCCTCTGGTCTTTATACAATAAGGATCTGCAGGGGAGGACAGTGAGGTCATGGTTGGTGTTTTGAGTACCCTTTCATTTTTCAGTTTCAAATTCATGAGCAATTGCAGGCTTGACCTTACAAATGATATTGGTTTCTTTGAACCAGTTCTGCCTGTGTTTGATCTGTGATCAGGCAAGGTCCTGATTGACAATGGTTATTATGGTGTTAACTGATATGGATAGTGATGCCAATCAACAAAATTAAACTGATTTTAGAAGCCTTTATGTTAGAAATGGCCCAAACTTGAGAAGGGGCCCTTTCCCCTATTGTGAGAATATAAATTGATCCAACCAATCCTTGGGAAAGCAGTATAGAAATCCTCTGTATATTCAGAGCCTTATAAATGCTCATATGCTTTAATCCACAAGCTTTATTTCTGGGAATATCTCATACAGGTAACACAGAAGTATTAGGCTATAGTAAAAGACCTCCATTCCAGCATTGTTTATTACAATTAAAACAAAAACACACTGGCCTGAGTGGCTCAGTTGATTCAGCATCATCCCGCAAACCCAAATGTCAAGGGTTTGATTCTCGGTCAGAGCACGTGCCTGGGTTCCAGGTTCATCCTTGATCAGGGCATATGAGAGGCTACCAATAATGTTTCTTTCTCACATCAGTGTTTCTCTCCCTTTCTTTCTTTCTCTTCACCTCTCCCTTAAAATAACAAAGCCAAGCCAAAACAAAACATCACCTTCCCAAAACAAAACACAAAGGATCTAATTAAATGTCTAACATTTGAAGAATAGCTCTAGGCCCTGGCTGGTGGCACAGTGGATAAGGTGCTGGCCTACGAACCCAAAGGTCACTGGTTTGATTCCCCAGCCAGGGCACATAACAAGGTTGCAAGCCAGCTCTCCAGCCAGGTCTGTAGCTGGAGGCAGGTGAAAGGCAACCAACCATACATTGATGTCTCTCTCCCTCTCTGCCTCTCTCTCTTCCCCTATCTCTGAAAATAATAAATAAAATCTTAAAAAAAATAGCTGTGTAAATTATGCTATATCCATACTATGGAATATTATGCTGTGATTAAAAATGATGGGAAACTGTTTACGATGTAATGTCTTGGATATATAATGCTAGAAAATACCAGAATATGAAAGATGATTAGAATTTTTATATGTATGCATAAACAAAAGAATTTTAAAAATATATGCCAAACTATTAATTAAAACAATAAATTTTTTATTATTACAAGTGAAAGGTTAATTTTGCTTAGGGGAATACCTTAAAGAATCAGATTATAAACAGTGAGGGTGAAATGCATACCAGAACAATGAAACTAAGGAACAGCCAAATTCAGTAAAATGCTGGCAAAACACACAATGAAAAGAAAGAAAAAAATAGAAGGAAATTTTAGCAACACATATAATTGATAAAGTATTAATATTCAGTATACATAAAGAACTCCTAAAAGTTGAGAGGGAAAGGCAGACAACTATTATAAAATAGAGCCAAAGCTTTTAATAGACTTCACAAAAGAAGACATCCAAATGGCTAATAAATATATTAAAATGTCCCAAAACTTAGTTAATCAGGGAAAAATATAAATTAAAACACTAATAAAAGCACTTTATTGCTATCAAATGTTTTTCAGGATATGGAATATTAAGAATTCTGGTGGGTGGGGAAAGAGGACAGAGTGGAGCAAAAAGGGGATGGATGTAATACAACAACATTAAAATTAAATTAAAAAAAAAAGAATTCTTATAACTCACTTGTGGGAAGTTTCTTGTATGGATGCAAAAAATGACCCAGGAATATATTTTTTATTCCTAGAAAAATGCATGATTTTCTATATCAAATATATATGTTTACTTAAGTCTTGTTTATAATTTCTGCAAACTGGAAACAACTAAAATAACTATCAACATAGAATAGATAAAGAAATTGTAATATGGAAAGCTATATGGTTGTGAACACACACACATTAAAGCTACAAACTCCAGCATAGATAAATCTTACCAATGTGTGGTGGGCAAGAAAAATGAGACACGAAGAACATATTCAGTATTATGCCATGCGTAGAAAGAAGCTCAATGGTATGATTTAGGGATGTATGTTTAGGTAGTAAAACTATAAAGAAAAACAAACACATGATTACTAATTAAAACTTAAAGACATGATTAATAATTGGAATATTGTATGTTTCTAGAAGGTGGAGTGGTGATTGTGATGGTAAAGAATGTGCATGTGTGCATGTTTGCTTTTGAGAAGGATTCTAGAGTGTCAATGAACTTTTTTTTTTTTTACCTATTTGCTACTAAATATTTATGCATTTCTATAATGCGTTTTATATTTAACAATAAAATGAAAACTTGGGGGAGTTAGAAAGAGAAGAGAAGTGGGATATAGGAGGTGAAAAGAAATACTGTGAGAGAGGGACCTAGACAAATGACATAGCAGGAGACTCAGCCTGCAGAGAAATATTATTATTTATTCTTAGTGGTGGAGCATATAAAGGAGTTTTTAGGACAGAAGTATCGAACATTCAATTTGACATTGTTAGGACATTTCTCCTCACTCTAAACTTTCAATAAATTTTGTTAAACATTTTGTCTGAGATTTTGGGGAAATCAAAGAAAAGTAACCAAGTTGGTATAAAAAAAAGAGGGAGGGAGGGATTTAGATCAGGGATTCTTTGGGAAAGGTAAGGAATGACCATGGTAATGTGAGCCTTTGGGTGTGTACAGAAATCCTGGAGGGCAGATAGAGAGTCTCATAAGACCTGGACTAGGAGTTTAAGGCAAATAAAATTAAATCTCCAAAGAAGGATGCCCTACCTGACCATGGATATTGGCTTACAGCAAGATTTTCTCTTCTTCCTCCTTCTACTCTCTATTACATACAGAAACTTAAAACTTGTAGATAGTCAAGTTTATCAGTCTTTATTTGATTATTTCTAGTTTTTATAATATGGTTAAAAGACATCATTTAAAAATATTTAAAATCCTAGATTTATCTACAATTTTACCTACTATAAGGATAGAAAGAGAGCTCGATTTTGTTTTCCCAGAAAGCCAGTTCAATCTTTTTCTCTGATAATTTTAAATGACTCACTTAATCATATATTAAATTTCATATTTATATACTCTATATTCTATATAATGGGTTCTGTTTCTGTGCTATTGCTATCTTTAAAACTACTATAGTTTTATGATAAATTTAAACATCTTATAGAGAAAGTCTTCCTTGTGCTTCCTTGTTGCCTCTGATTTGATGATTCTTTTAAATCTTAGAATTATTTTACCACTTTTTATAACAAAATAAGTTTGAAAGCAAAACAAAACTCTGGTGGGACTTTGATATGGAATCATTGACTTTGTAGATTACTTTCAGTGGTATTCTTTTCAAGATCCTCATGTCTCTAATTATTCAGCTATTTTTGTATGTTTCTCTATTGGGTTCTAATTTTTTAAAAATATTTTATTTATTTTTAGAGAGCAGAGAAAAGAGGAAGAGAGGGAGAGACGCATCAACACATGAGAGAAACACCCACAACCAGAGACCTGGCTTGCAGCCTAGGTGTGTGTCCTAATCAGTAATCCAATCAGTGATGCAACCTTGGCATATTAAGATGACACCCAACTCACTGAACCAAGCTGGTTAGGGTGAAGTTTTAATTTTTTAATCAATATTCTAAATATTTATCATCTCTAAATAAGAAATCTTATTTATCAGTTTTAGCACCTAGCATTAACTTTATAACCTAGTTTGATAGATATTTGTTTACGTTAAAAAAATTAGCTTCATTTCACTGGGAGGTGCCAGCTGGGTTTTTAAAAATACATTCTATTTCTTAGTATTTAATAGAACATCTTAGATTCTGGTTCTGAGCTTACAGTTTTTGTTTGGATGGTGTGAGTTTTTAAGTTTTCTTGTTTTTCTGTTCCTGTAGATATTTTAGTAGGTAGCTGAGGAGGATACACCAGGAAACTCTAGCCAGGCACTATTTTAAACCAGAAGTCTGTTCCACTGACTAATAAATAACAGAATTACAAGGCACAATTTATGTGCCTAAGTGCTAATCGAGGTTACTAAACTTGTATGTTGCTTTCTTTATTTCAAACCCATTCCTGTCACCTTAATTGATATACTTCACCTAATATTTGTATATGTTTGCATTTTGAATGTACATGATTTCAAGGTGTACTTAGTATACAATGTATGTGACATGTTCTACCTGTCTGTCATTATTGCTTTTCATCATACTGAATCAGAGCAGGGATCCTTCTGCTTTTATTTAATTCCAACTTTAGTCCTTTTATGATAATCAAATGTCAATTGCTCAGGACCAGGGATGGAAAAGCATTATACTGTGTGTCTTAGGGGGAGGGATCTTGAAATAAAAGGTTGGGTAATTTATATTTTTAATATAAGTGATTTAGAGCCTAGGGCTTTGATCCAATTAAATAGAGAATCAAATTAACTGGAGATTAAATGAGGATGGAATGAGGGGAAGTCTTGCTGCTCCTGAGTTTTCTAAAGAAGGCTGGTTGGAGTAGTGATTCTCAATGTTGGATGAGTATTGGAATTACTTGTAGTGCTTTAAAAAATATTGATGCTTAGGCCCCACCCCCAGGGATTTTAATTTAATTGGTCTGATTAGAAGCCTGGGTATCAGGGGTTTAACAATCTCTCTAATTCATTCTAGTATGCAACCATGGTTGAAAATGACACAGTTCTCAATCCCCACTGAGCAAGGGGTCACCTGGGCTAATTTAAAAAAGGTAGAACCCAGTGTTCTACCTAGATGCTCTTTGAGGCAATGAATTAGAGTAGGTTCTAGGAATCTGCATTCCTAACAAAAGTCCATGTGATTGTGATATAAGTAATTTTTGCTTTACACATAAATGGATCTTACTGACATTGGCTTCTTCCATCCCATCTGTCTTTAACTCGGCTCTCAGAATATATTCTCCAATTAAACATTCGCTGACTGCCCATTGTCTTCAAAACACCATATTTAGTGTGGCTTTGGAGGCCTTCCCCTTTCCAGTTTTCAAATATCTTCTTGACTTTTTCAGTCATTCCATCCTCTTTCTTATGTGCATGTTGGATCCTTTTCTGGATTGACTTCTGCCCTCTTCTTTTAAAGCCTTTGCTGACTGTTACTTTTGCCTTCAAATGCCTTTCCCACCTTGGGAAAATCCTGCTCTTCAGCAGCCAGAATACCATGAAACTTATTTTTCCAACTTAGGAAAATTCACACTTTTCCCTATGTGCTTATCACAAGTGATCTGCATCTCTCTCTTATTTTGTTTGGTTTGGTTGGACTTGAGCTGTGGAAAGCTAAGCTCATCATACCCCTCTGTGCACAGCACATTGTCTTCATTAAGCTTCTCTAATATGTTTGAACAGTATCCGTAAGTGTGTATATTCTGTTAAAATAAGTCATTATTGTGTGGGTAGATACTTTTAAATTATAAGCATCTTATAATGGTTTTGTGTTATGTCTTACTCTTTCTTATTACACCTTAGATTTTTATGATCTATCTACATTGCTGAAATTATATCAAATTTATTACTTATACTTGCTTCATAGCGTTCCTTAGGAAACATTCATGACCATATTTACTTGTCTGTTCCACTCTTAATGAATGCCGGTTTGTTCCCAAATCTATTGTCACAAGGGTGCTGCCATGAACATTCTTGTAGGTGAACCCTAATGGATCTGAAATTCCAATTAAAGAATAGATTACCTAGTTACAGCATATATGCTCTTTTAGTTTCACCAGATACTACTGGAATGCCCTCCAGTTGCACCTCTCCTCTGGTCTCAGCAACTCACCATAAAACATTCCAGCTTTTTATGACTTTGAAAATTTCTTGCCAATTCTTTCTAGCCTGCAAAGTTTCCTTTGAGAAATGAGCCAACAGTCTTAGGGGAGCTCGTTGGTAAGTTACTAACTTCTTTTCTCTTGCTGCTTTTAAGATTCTCTCTATCTTTAACCTTTGGCATTTTAATCACAGTGTGTCTTGGAGTGGGCTTTGCATCCATCTTGTTTGGGACTCTCAGTTCTTCCTGGACTTGCATGTCTATTTCCTTTATCAAATTAGGGAAGTTTTCTTCCATTATTTTTTCAAATAGATTTCAAATTCCTGGCACTTTTTCTCATTCTGACCCCACTATGATGTGAATGTTGGAATGCTTGAAGTTGTCATAATAGAGTCTGCTTACACTATCCTTGTATTTTTCTCTTCCTTTTTCTTCTTTTTGCTCTGATTGGTTGTTTTTTGCTTCCTTACATTCCAAATCATTTATTTGATTTTTGGCTTCATTTATTCTATTGTTGTTTTCCTGTAAATTGTTTTTATTTTGATGAGTGAATCCTTCTTTTCTGACTGGATCTTTTATATTGTTGAGGTCCTCACTAAGTTCCTTGAGCATTCTTATAACCAGTGTTTTGAACTCTGCATCTCATAGATTGCTTTTCTTCATTTTTTTTTTTTCTTTTCTTTTCTTTCTTTTTTCTTTTTTCTTTTTTGGAGTTTTGATCTATTCTTTCATTTGGGTCATGTTTCATTGTCTCCTTATTTTGGCAGTCTCCTTGTGTTTGTTTCTGTGTATAAGGTAGAGCTGCTATGACCCTGTCTTGGTAGCATGGCTTTATGCAGTAGGTGTTATTGCTGTAGGGTCCAGTGGCACAGCCTTCTCTATCACTCAAGCTGGGTACTTGAGGTATGCCCTTCATGTGGGCTGAACCTGCCCTTCTTTTGTAGTTGAGCCTCAATTGCTGTTGGCAGATCAATGGGAGGGATTTACCCAGGCCAGTCAGCTATAAAGACTGACTGTGACCATTTACCACTAACCTCTGCCCTCCATGGAGGATCACATGTTGTCCTCCAATGTGATCTGTAGCTGTTCACTAGGTGTGCAGATCAAGGTCAGCCTCTACCTGTGTTTTGCTCTGGGCCACTGTACCTGAGCTATAAAGCAATCTGAGATGGTTGATGCTTGACTAGGCTTAGAGATTTAAAGGTGAAGCCAAACTGAATCTAGGCTGACTTCTATTAGTGCCATGCCTGCAGCCACTTAGCAAGAGGTATAGGGACCAGAGGCTGACTGAGGTTGGCTGTTGCTTGTTTGAAACAATTTAGGAAATTGTGAAGCATGAGCCAAGATGTGTCATTTGTATGGAAAAGTCTCTGTTAACAGCTTGGGTGGGCCTGTACGTTGGGTGGAATGAAGTCTTCAGAGATCTCTTGGGTAGGGTGAACATTGTTAGCCAGGTTGCTGGAATCTCAGATATAGCACCTGCCTATCAGCCCTGTGGCTCTGAGGGAGAAGGGTTCAGAAAAGGGACAATAGCCTTTCTGTTTGGGAAAAATCTGTTCCCTAGTTCTTGCCCTGATGCCAGACCCTTCGCTTCCTTCCTATATACCTCTGGTGCCTTTCAAGCTGCTACCTTGGTGCTGGAACTCAGAGGGAGTGAGTCTGAGTAGGTGGGTCTGTGTGTGGCTTCTTTAAGAGGAACTGCTTGGGACTCCAGAAGTTTCTTTCACCAACTCAGTCTCTGCTGTTTTTTTGCAGACTGAAGTTGTCAGGACTTACCCTCCTGTCACTGGAAACAGGGCTGGAGGGTCTGGTGTGGGGCTGGGACTCCTCATTCCCAAGATATACCTCCCAAATTTTTATCTACCACATGTGGGTGAGGGACCAGCCCATTGTACTTCTCTGCCCTTCCTATCAGTCTGGATGAATGTGGTTTCTTTAATTCTGTAGTTGTCAGATGACAATTCAACTTGATTTCTGAAGGAAAGTCAATGTATAAATATTAAAACTTTAGAAAAGGGGAAATATGTTGTTGTGGGGATTACTATTACAGGATAAGTTCCTTGAGAATAGCATGGGAAATTACCATATATAGTTAATACTTTCTGAGAACTTATAATGTACCCAGTACTGTACTAAACAATGCTTAAATGTTATCTTATTTAACCTTCATTAATCTTATAAAGTAGATATTATTTTATCATCCATTTTAAAATATAAAAACCCTAAGACTTATTTTTGAACCCAGGTTTTTTTTTTTTTTTTAAAGATTTTACTTAATTATTTTTAGGAAGCGGAGAAGGGAGAGAGGCAGAGACGGAGAGAGACATCAATGTATGGTTGCTTTTCACCTGCCTCCAGCCACAGACCTGACTGGAGACCCGGTCTGCAACCTCGTTATGTGCCCTGGCTGGGGAATCAAACTTGTGACCTTTGGGTTCGCAGGCTGGCACCTTATCCACTGTGCTACCAGCCAGGGCTGTTTTGTTTTTAAATTTTAGATCTCTAAATTCTAATTGTTAAAGAAAAAGTAAAGGCTTGGAGTCAGGCAGACTAGGTTCAAATTCTTGCTTGCTTTGTCCATAGCTTACTAATTATGTGATGCTGGATAAATTATTTAATGTTTCTGAGCCTCACTTTTATCATCTATAAATTGGATCCAGGAATCTACTTTACTCATACGTACAGAGAGAGATGGAAGGGTCCAAAAAAATTATCTTGAGAAGCCAGAGTCAACCCTAGACTATATCACATTTGGCTCCTGCCCCTTCTGAATATAATCAGTGAGTCACCACCTCCAGAGATGAAGAAACAAAGATAGCAGTGAGGAACAAGCTTATTTTGCCTCCTTTACCAGGCCTCATGTGAGAGTATTGGGTTCACACAGCTATGAACTAATGCAAGCTCTTCCAGGGAACTGCTGGAGAGGAAATCAGTTAACCTTTGTCAAAACTTCCTGGTGGGGAGAGCTAGGAATTAAGCTGTCAGTCCTCCTGGACTTCTGGGTTGGCCCCTCTCTGTGACTCTTAGACCCTAACCAGCAGCCTGTCTCCCTTCCCCTGAGAATGCTGCTTCCAGCAGTTAAGATGGGCCTTTCCTTTCAGAGGCAGAAACTGTCCTTTGTTTGTAGGTTTGGAAACTCCGGGGAAACCACTTCCAAAGGGGCTCAGAATCAGTTACCTATAGCTAAAGTAATGTGATTTTCAAAGATCTTGAGAAAGTAGTTTTAGCTATAGACACTAAGGAAACTCTTCAGCATTTGGAATTCTCTGGCATCTAGACCATTGTTAGCTCTCCAAAGGGAGGCTGATGCCATGTGAAATTCAAAGCTGCTGAGAGCTTCACTTTTAATGAGATATTTCCAAGAGGGATAGTTCAAGTGGTTCATAAGAATCATAATGTCAGGTGGATTTCATGGTCTAGACAGCTCTGCCATGGGCTCCCATGTTTTTCCTTTTTTCCTTTAAGATTTCCTCATAAACCCACAATCATTTTGTTTTAAATCTAAAGTTCTTCTGGGAAAAAGTTGATTTATTAATTGAACTATTGTTTTTCTGCATTCATAGCCCCAGGGACTTTCTCTACATGGTTATGATGACTGGCTTTCACCACCAACCCTCCAGAGCTTCTAGCAGTCCATTTATCAACAGAGTATGACAAGTTTATTGTTGTTCTCCTAAAGCTTTGGCTCTCAAGAACTACCTGGGGTTTTATGCTAAGAAGATGTCTTCGCAAGAGCAGTATTGTATGGAGTAGTAAATCTACTTGAAGAAAGCTTGATCTTTTGAAATTGAGATAGAACTAAGTTGCTCCCCCTGACCCCAATCCAAGGGAGTATGTTTCTTTCTAGAGCTTTCCAAGAGCCAACCAACTGGAAATAAAATCAGTTTCTAGCAGTCCAGAATGGTGGGAATTCAGCTTGAGTAACCTAGACTTGACCACGTGCCCCAGTTTATGTAAACAAAGGGATTCACATTCATCTGAGTAACTCAGATGTCCTGCTTGTACTAGTTTCTCAACTGCTGCTGTAGCAAATAATCACAAATTTCGGAGCCTTAAAACAACATACATTTGTTATTTTACAGTTTTGTAGGATAGAAGTCTCACTGGGCTAAAATCAAGGTGCTGGCACATCTGGTTTTTCAGGAAGCCCTCGAGGAGAATCCATTTCTTAATTACTACAGTCTTTCCTCATTCCTTGGTTCATGGCCCCTCTCACATCATTCTAGCTACTGCTTCTGCTGTCATGTCTGTTACTTCTCCTTTTGCATCCTTTTTATAAGGACCATTGTGATCACATCAAACCCAGAGGGATACTGAAAGATAATCTTCCCATCTCAAGGTCCTTAGTAACATTCACAGTCCCTTTTGCTTTATAAGGAAGGTAATATTCACAGATTCCAGGGATTAGGACTTGGACATACCTGGGGGTGGGGGGAGATGTCATTATTCTGCCTACTATACTATCACTATCTTGCTATCATTTGCTTATGCAGAACCATTGACTCATGAAGTTACTCTTAAAGTGTTGGAGTTCCTTAAAAGTGTCCCCATCCATGCTCTGGCTGAGTGGCTTGGTTGAAATAGGGTTCTGTACACCAAAATGTTACAGGTTCAAGCCTTGATTGGGGAATGTATGGGAGATAACCAATCAATGTTTCTCTTCTACATTTATGTTTCTCTCTCTCCCCCCATCCTCAGTCTCTTCCTCTCTCTGAAATCAATAAACATATCTTAAAGGTGAAGATTAAATTTAAAGCACATTACAGGTGCTCACAACAGATTCCCCCTCATTAAGGTCTGCTGAGGAAGCTTCACCAGATGAGAACTTCAAGGATTTAACCTGGAATGTGGGCTTTCAATCCTTCCAGGGGATCCATGATCCAATAGCACTGGATCCCACAGGGTATATATGGAGAATGTTCCTCCCTTTGGCTCTGGGCTGTCATGTGAGCCCCACAAAACACTGTGATTATCTATAAGGACTCTCTCAGAAATAGTTTCTGGCACTAAATCTTTCTCAGCAAGGATACTAACCCAATCTGAGAGCTTGGGTGGGAATCAGGTACAGGTATGACACCAAATCCAGCCCCTAGGTTGTGCCAGGTACCACAGTATTTACAGGGGATTCAGAGATGGCAGTTTCACCTCTTGAGGCCCCTTACAAGTCTACTCATTATGGAAACCTTCTTACACCTTCATAAACATAGGAATCACCAGGAGATCTTATCAAAGTGAAAATTCTGCACTTCTAACACTCAAGTAGCAAGAGTCAAGTGGACCATAAATTGGTAATTAATTATGATGTAGTCTGATAAGCACTTTATCAGCAAATCCACAAACTTTGTGAACACAAAGGAGTTCATCTACCTAAGGCTGGGGAAAGGGAAAGGCAGAGGAAATGACAAGTATGAATGGAAGATTTCCAGACAAAGAATCAGGGGAAATGGAACAGTAGATACAAAGGGAGGAGATGAGAAAGTTCCAGAACTGCAAGTATCACCAAATGACAGCGGCCTGAAATGAGGCTATTGAGGTAAACAACATGAGTCTCATTGTGTAGGCCCTTACACCCCAGGCTAAGAAGTTGGACTTCAGCAAATGAGCAAAGGAATTTTATATATTTTTTAAGCTAACAGAAAGGAGAAAATGGAGGCAGAGAATTATCTCTGTTACTACTCATTCTGGGAAATGTCTACCTTGTTTTGGTTGGCAAATTATAGGGCAATTAAATAAATGACAGGAAACTTTGCTTTTAAAAAACAGACCTTTTTTAGAAAAGGAGGCATATCAGGGCAATGCCATATTTGAGGCCAGCCAAACTTGACTGCATTGCAGCATGGTAGCAAGCTGAACCAGGTTCTGACACCACTGAAAATAAACCTAGGTGCATGGATGACATGTAGATGGGGAGGATAGGATCTGCTCGGCTGCTTAGTGAGGAACACTATCCCAAGTACTTTCTTTTACATTGCTTTCCCTCATGTCTTTTTATAGTAGCCTACTGAGGTCAGCACATCACTTTTCTTTTTTTTTTTTTTTTCAATTTATTGATTTTAGAAAGAGATGAGATGAGAGAAAGAGAGAGAGAGAGAGAGAGAGGGAGAGAGAGAGAGATTTGCTGTTTCACTTACCTATGCATTCACTGGTTTATGGTTTATACTTGTATATGCCCCAGCTGGAGATCACACCTGCAACCTTGGCATATCAGAATGATACTCTTAACCAGTTGAGCTACCTGGCCAGGGTCTAACATATCACCTTTTAAAGTGTGCTACTTTCGAAGAGTGTGCATGGATCCAGGACTCAGAACTCAGTGCCCATGCCCCACCGTCACTTCTGCCCAATCATCAGTGTGGAAATGGGCCTGGATGTAGGTGATAGAAGACAATTACAGCCTGAAGTGCCAAGATCCCCACAGTGGATAAAAATGCCTCGAACAGATTGACTACCTCTGTGCCAGGCTTTCCGCTGGAGTTTAAAATATACCATCATACTTAATCCTTTTTTTTTTTAGATGAGAAAAGCTATGACTTCAGAGAAATAATTAAACTTTCTAAGTCCACGTGGCTGGCAATGGCAGCAACTAGGACTTGAACTCAGGACTGCCTGACCCCAAAGCCAATTCTACAAAATCACCAGGATCAACAGAAAAGGTTTGTTGTAGTCCAGGTAGAGAGTTGGTAAAAGATGGGATCAACATGAAGAAGTAGTGAGGTGGTCCAGGCAAGGGCTTGGGGATCTTGCAGGATCCCCATTAAAATCCTCCAGTTAGCCTATCTAGAGTGATGATGCTGGTAGCCAGAAATAAGCAGGTAAGCAACGGAAACAAAGATCTATGGACTGGGATGTAATCCACTTACTGAATAGGATACTTGTTAGAGTTAGGTCTCAGGAGTAAGACAGAAGCCAAATTTTGAAAACTGGACAAGTAGTCCAAGGCAGCTAAACAAGAATTGTGTTAATTAACCATTGGATGAAAGCCTAAGGACAGGGACACATGTTTCAATCACACCCACAAAGTATACCCAGGGCCTGACATACAGTAGGCATTCAATATATATCAGATCAATAAATACATGAGTGTGGCAGTCCGCTTTTCCAATTAAACTTTGTTTCTATCAAATCTATTTTTTTTCATCCCTGACTGGAAACCAGTCTCTACAAACTTTAGAGTGCTTAAGGAACACCTGTTTTATCTAATGAACGAACTGAATTAACGAGGAAAATGGGGCCAGACTCATAGGTGGAGAGCAGGATGACAGCTAGGGGAGAAAGGGGAGGTTTGGGGGTTGAGAGATTGAGCAAAAAAGGAAAAGGACTCATGGACATGGACAACAGTGTGGTCATTGCTGGAGGGAAGGAGCTATAAGGGGACTAAATGGTAATGGAAAAATATGATAAAGATTTTTAAAAAAGAATCACCTGCTTTAAAATGCAAATTTCCAGGACCTACCTTCAGTGGAATTAAGGACTTTTAAACAAACACATCAGAAAATTTTGGTGCAGGTAGTCCTAGGCTCACATTTTTAAAACCATTGTTCTAAAGCCTTCTTTCTGATCCTTATACCTGGGGCTGATATAGAGAGATCTGATGAGCATCACTTGGGATAAGTAGGAGGAGGTTGCTGAGGCAATGGAAGACAGTCTAGGATGGGATTGGCTGAGAAGCTGAATCCTCCAGAGCCAATGGAAATAAAAAGAGGGCAGGCTCTTTGACTCAGGAGCTTTCCTGGCTCCCAAGCTGGCTCTCTCTCTCAGGCTCTGGCTCTGGCTCTGGCTCTGGCTCAGGCTCTCTGGCTCCTGGACTGTCTGGCTCAGACTCTGGTTCTCGGGCTCTTCTTCCTGGAGGCTGCCTGCATTTCCCAGCGGATTGTATTTTGGATGGGAAGGAACTCCAGGCACAGCCTGGTATCAGGCAGGCCTGGCAGAGGGTGGCAGGCATATTCTTCAGGTGTTCTAGAGGGAACAGGCTCTGAGGCAGAAGCCTGCCATTCATCCTTCAAAATTGTGTAACCTTTGTGTATTGTGTTGTTTTAGAAAAGATATTGTGGCTCAAAGGTATCCATTGTTAATATTTTGGTTATTTCCATTGTTAACTACCTCACCCCCTTTTATACTTATGCACTGAAAGAAATTTATTCATTTTTATACCAAACTTCTTATGTGCACATGAGGGCAGAGGGACTTGGTACTGCAAGAAGCACTTTGATCTGCACTGGCCTTGCCAGCTGACACCAGTGTGGTTTGCCACCTAGCCTCCTGGTCAGTCAGCGTCCCTCACAACCACATACTCTGCTTTGATATGTATTTCTCAAATGCCAAGAATTTTCTTGCAGGGGTTCTCTCTGAAAACAGTCTCTATTTGACATGAACATGTGCTAAAGGTGGTAGAGGTGCTTGTGACAGAAAGCTGCCCAAAAAAGCACGAATCTCAAAAAGAGTGTCAGTATCAGGAATACTAGTAACTGATGTGAGTTGAGGTTGGTCCAGAGCAAGAGAGGGAAATGGGAAGGAAAGACTTTACAGTTGGTGGCACATTATGTTATGTTATAAGAAAACTAAAAGAAAATAATGCTCTTAAATTCTCATTTGTCTCTTCCTCTCCATTAGGAAGATTATCTTCTAACAGGAGAGGAGTAAACCAATATGGTTGAGAGGTTTGTGTTTCACTGGATGTAAGAAAAGAAAAACAGGTTAGAGTGAAAATGGTGGTGATAATTAATCCCAAGTCTTTAACGCTCTGATTATTAATCTCTCAGGAAACTTAAAGCAACTTTGTGATCATTAACCAGGCCAATTATTTCCATGGAATCATGGAGAACTGGAGAGGTGCCAAAAGAGTTTTTTCTTTCTCTCCTAAAAGTTCTTTTATTCAGTCTTCTGAGTATGAAAGAAGAAAGGATTTCTGAAACTGTCTTTGGCAAAATTTTTGGGTGAATTTAAAATGTAAATGATAAAATCATTTTAAAAATGTAAATGGTTTACCAGTACTTGGGAAATTAAATGGAGCTCACCAGAAGCCAACATGGATTCATTACAAAGACATATTCTAAGTAAACTATTGCTTTAAAAAAAATAAGATTTAGCCCTGGCTGGTGGCACAGTGGATAAGGTGCCCACCTGTGAACCCAAAGGTCACTGGTTTCATTCCCAGCCAGGGCACATAACCAGGTTGCAAGCCAGGTCTCCAGCCAGGTCCGTAGCTGAAGGCAGGTGAAAGGCAACCACACATTGATGTCTCTCTCCCTCTCTGCCTCTCTCCCTTCCCCTCTCTCCAAAAATAATACAGTAATAATAATAATAAGATTCAAATAAATCTCATCCATTTATTCATGGATAAAAATCAACATCTTACCTATGATTAATATAGGTGACCTCAGCTGATCCACATATCTCTATAACCAGTCTTTGAGTCAAATATTATTAATAAATATGATCCTCATTTTACAGATTATCAGAATAATTAAATAATTTATACAATCTTCCTCACCTAGTTCATTGTGGAATTTAAAGAGATTTTCTAACTCCAAAGGCCCCTGCTTTTCTTATATTATACATCATGCTCTCTATAGGTATTGTTTATCTTGACTTACGCCAGGCAATGGCCGAATCTTTATTGACATCCTTATGGAAAGTATGGAGCATAATGGATGGCTGTACATATATTGCATTTTGATTGGTTGACCAATGTAATCAATTAATATTGATTTATAAGTTGATATCTTTAAATGAATTATTCAGACATGTAGGTGCCAAGTTCTCTTCTTTGTTCAGTTTTGTTCAAGAAATCTAAGCAATACACAAAAACATGAACAACATGTGTACCAGGTAATATTAGCACACTCTACAACTTAGATGTACCAAAATGTTACTTCCTTCTTTTTCTATATTTAAATTCAACTTTTCTCTAAAGTCCTAGAGCTCACAATCTATTCTATTCCATTACATTATGCTGATTTTTTCCTATCACAATGTGTTGTTATCTGTCTTAATTTATTCACTTTGAGATAAAACATAGTATTTTAGGACTTCTCCTTCACTCTCCTCCTTCCTTTTTTCCAAAAGACATCTGTGCACAGAGAGAAGCTTTCAGAAGTACTATCACAGGAGCAGGGCCCTCTGGTCTCTGTGTCCTTGTCCATTCTCTGCTTTTCATGAAATGGGTTCATCTGGCATCTGAGCATAGACCAGCATCTGCTGGTGTCTGAAAATCCAGTGCAGCCTTCAGTTGTGATGGTATCATATTGTGGGTGTCACGTCTGTACCCCAGCCACTTCATTCCCTTTGTTCTCTTGCTGGAGCATGGTGGACAGAAACGCTGGTGTGCTCTGCTCAAGCACTACCCATTGTTTATTCCACTGCTCTGCACCACAGGGTAATCTGTACGTGATGGTTTTCCAGGCAAGCAGGGGCACAAACCCATGTGTCCAACAGCCTTTTCCCACCTACTCAGGATTTCTGTGGTTTCCTCTTTTTCCCATCTGCCCCCAAACCTTGAGCTTCTAAATTAAGATGTTAGAAAACCTGGAGGAGGTGAGGAAATGGAGGTGATCAAGATAATTCTCTTCACTGCCACATGGAATTTTCAAACTGTGAAGGAAATTCCTCAAGTGATAAAGATAAGACTTTGGATGGAAGTTTGTCCAACCTCAAAGTTAGCCTTTTGAGTGTTAGAATATTGTATTACTAGTTCAACTTTGAGAATAATTTTTTAAAAATGTATATAAAGTAGCTGATATGGTTGATCCTCAATAACTGGTCCTTATTCTATCTTCTTTTTCCTTTCCTTTTTTTTTTTTTTTAAGATTTTATTCATTATTTCCAGAGTGAAGGGAAGGGAGGAAGACCGAGAGAAAGAGAAACATCAATGTATGGTTGCCTTTCACCTTCCTCCAGCTACAGACCTGGCTGGAGGCCCAGCTTGCAATCTGGTTATGTGTCCTGACTAGAAATGGAACCAGTGACCTTTGGATTTGCAGGCCAGCACCTTTCCACTGAGCCATAAGCCAGGGTTTTGTTTTATTTTTTAAAAAGATTTTATTTATTATTTATAGAGAGAGAGGAAGTGAGAGAGACATCAATGTATTATGCTACCTTTCACCTGCCTCCACCTATGGAGCTGGCTGGAGGCCTGGTTTGCAACCTGCTTATGTGCCCTGGCTGGGAATCAAACCAGTGACCTTTGGGTTCACAGGCCGGTGCCTTATCCTCTGTGCCACCAGTCAGGGCTCTATTTTCTTAAGTATTTGGATTGTGAATACACCTGCCAGTTTGCTTGAGTTTCCTTGAAAAACTCTAAGTGTATCAACTTACTGGAGACCCTGAGCTATACCTAACAATCTCCTAGTATTTATATTACATAAAAGAGTTTTGGAAGCATCAGCTGTTTCTCACTTATGACTGATTTGCTGTCTGTGTTCCTGATTGTCAGGAGCAGGCCTGGTCAACAGGACTGAAAAGTTAGAGGCAGGGGTCAATGTCAGACAGGCTGGAAAAGTTTTGCCAAGTTTACTCTCTGGGCACAAGTCTATTGCTCTTTAGTAGTTTTTCACATTGCTTGCCATTTTGCAAAGGACAGCAGTGAAAAGTGAGTTCCAGAGGGATAAGGTATGAAAAGATGAAGAAAGGAAACCTATAGCTAGCGTTTGTCTTATTAAAATATGAAAGTCAGAGGAACAAAAGGCAGCAAAGAGCTAAAACCACATGTCACCAGCTTTCAGAATATGTTGGTATGGTGGGAAGGGGTGCAAATTGTAGTAACAATATGCCCTTCATCTACCTTGGCTCTCAGCTGGTAATAATAATAAAGCCCTTTGCAGGTTGCTTCAGGGAGGCAGACAGCAGTCCAGCCCCAAGGACAGGAGGTGCAAAGGAGTTACAGCTGATGGGCAATAGAACCCTTGCAATGACTTATTGCCTTTTAAGATACATTTTGTCTTAAAAAAAAAAAAGAACTGGCTTAAGGTGATTTTTAATTTGTGGATCTGGTCTTACCATGAACAGTTCTGATCATCAACCATTTTATCTATAAGGATGAAAATATTTGAACTTAGAGACATAAACAGAATGTTATTAATCCAGGCTCTACAATTTATACTGTGATGCTATAAATGATAGACTAATTAATTAATTAGATGGATGAAGGAGAATATTGTCTTGCATAAAGATAATCTGGTTGAGTAGAAAAAGTATGAACTCTGGATGCAGACAGATAGAAGTTCAAATCCTGGATCTACATGTAGTGTGTCTCCTTGGGCAATTTATGTAATTTCTCAGTTTTCCACATATTCAAAACAGGGAGGCTTATTTCTTATTTAGGGTTATTGTGAACATTTATTGAAATAATGTATTGTATACTGTATGTGATATAATTGGCACAGTAAATGCTAGTTTTATTTTTTTGTCTTGCATATTTTCTTTATATTTCAGGATATACTTTAATTAATTATTCACCTGAAGGCTAAAAGATCAACTTAGGACTTAGAGCTGCTATAGGTTAAAATTTAGTTTCCCAATCTTACATCTTACTCTGTAGGTTCGAAACAAACTGCACACTTCCTCTCAGGACTCGGTCAGATCCCATAGCTGATGTTGATACCTCTTCCTGAACTTCTGCTCCTCAAGGAAAAAGGTCATTTCTACCTTTTGGCTGATCAGATCTGAGTCTTTCAAGTGAGTATTGTTCTGTTGTTACAGAGAAGACAAAATAGCTCCTTGGAGAGAAATAATTTTGAGAAAGGAAATGAGTATTTCCTTCTACACATGGTGAATAGGGAAATAGGCCAAGTAAATGTGGCACTAGCATAGCTTTTGGTGGCCATTTGAAAACTCAAAAGCCAGGAAATATGGCCACATAAGGTATTTTTATATTTTTGTAAGTTTTTATAAAAGTCCTAGGAAAACATAAAACTTAAATTCACACATATATACCTAATAACTGCTCTACATTATGAAGAATGAGAATAAATGAAAAGAGGAAAGCACTTCACAAAAATAGTATAAAGTTAATCTAATATTTGCTATGGAGACATGTGTTCAAAATAACCATGCTAATAGTTATATAGATGTTTCTATGAATCATTGACTCTTTTTTAATGATAGCTTTATATCTTTAAAGTGAATACACCCTGGCTGGTGGTACAGTGGGTAAGGCACCGGCCTGCAAACCCAAAGGTCACTGGTTTGATTCCCAGCCAAGGTACATAACCAGGTTACAAGCCAGGTCTCCAGCCAGATCCATAGTTGGAGGCAGGTGAAAGGCAACCATACATTAATGTTTCTCTCCCTCTTGCCTCTCTCTCTTCCCCTCTCTCTAAAAATAATAAACAAAATCTTTAAAAAACGAATACACATTTTTCTTTGTTTTCTGTGCATACTGCATAAAATCTATTAAGTATCTAAAGTTGAAATTCTGGGCCTCTAAAATAAATATCAAAATGGTTCCTTTTTCCATAGATTAATATGAACTCTTTGCTGTTGTTACACACAATGACCAGGTCAAATTAGCAGAGGCAAAACGACTTAAAAACCATATCGAAATAGCAGAAACAAGAAACATAAATGGACTGAAAGGATATGGAGGGTCTCTAATGAGTGACAGAGTCAGGCAGGCCAGCCATGGGAGAGCAGGTTTGCAGCTGGGCCTTTGGGACAACCACAGCTAGGGGTTAGGCGCCCACTGCCCAAGCTCTCCCTTCTCCACTATTTCTGCTTGCTGATGTGTTTCTCACTCACGTGTGTCCTCTGCAGCACAGGAAGCTTGTTAAGTGGCATTGCTAAGCCTCACAGCCCACGGCCCCCACCACCTGATAGGTCCTGCCATGCCTTCTAGGTCTAGCTGAAGAAATCTGGAAGGGCAATTCTGATTGGACTGCCTGGGCGCTGTTCTTGGGCCAGACAATGGGGATGGGGTCAAGAAAGACAATAGCCCTGGCTGGTGGCACCATGGATAAGGCACCGGCCTGTGAACCCAAAGATCGCTGGTTTGATTCCCAGCCAGGGCACATAACCAGGTTGCAGGCCAGGTCTCCAGCCAGGTTTGTGGCTGGAGGCAGGTGAAAGGCACCCATGCATTGATATCTCTCTCCATCTCTGCCTCTCTCTAAAAATAAGTAAAATCTTAAAAAAAAAATTCTTAAAAGAAAGAAAGAAAGAAAGACAATAGCAGCTTCCAAAAGTAGGGAGGTGGTTCTGGGTGTGAAAACTAAAAAGTGTGTGGCCTGGGAATGATAGTTCTTTATAAGGAATGTTGTCTTTTGTTTTCATGAGTTATAGTTTTGCCTCCTCTGTAAGTATCAGATTGTTGCGGGCTTGAAGGTATGGCGTAGCAGAGCTATTCTACTGTGTGTAAATTCTGGCTCCTTGACTGACTAAAGATGTGATCTCAGGCAAGTTGTTTAACTTCCTAGAGCTGCAGTTTCCTTATTTACAAAATGGGATAATGGTATTTCCTACCTCATGAGGTTTGGGTGAAGATTACATGAGCTAATCAATGAGAACTACACTTACAAGAGTGTCTAGTATATACTAAGTGCTAATAAATATTGTTAGAATTAAACACATGTGGAGCAATAAATAGGCAGTTCTCTTAATTTTCCATTTCTTCATTTGCTTCCCTCATCTCCCACTTTAGATAGCTATTAAAAGTTTAGTGTATATTTTTCCAGACTTTTAAGGCTTATGTTAGCAAGTATATATTTATAGGTTTATTTCCAGATTTTGCAACTTGCTTTCTTCATTCAGCATCTTTCAATCTCAATAAAATATAGATCCACACTAATTATTTTCTAAAACCAGTGAGGAAAGAATGGACATGGAAGAGGGTGTTTATACTTGAAGTAGAACTAAGACACACAGTATTTACTAACTCCCTCTAATAATATCCCTGGATGAATTTCTGGCAATAAAATTCATGCATGTTCAGCAGTGTCTATAGCTAGTACTTCTCATCTGCAAGATTGTGCACTGGGTTCCCTAGATATTGCTGATTCCAGATTCTTTCAGAGTTTATTTCTAGTGGGAGGGGATTACAGGAAATTATTTTAATGACTACATTTCTGAAAGAGGTTTCTTACTACTCTTCAAAACCTTTATTGATTTTCTTTTTATACTTAAAATTATAGTTAAAATATCCTCTAGTTGATCCACATGCTGTTGGTTCTTTCTCTGTGATTTGATTTACCATCTGATTCATCTAATAAAAATCACAGCTATAACTTTATAAATCATACATCATTTGATCTTATCTTAAAATTTACTAAATCAGAAAATATCATTTTACTTAGAAAGAAAAAAAAAGGCTTATTTGGGACCAGATGGAAAAAAGACTCATTTAATTTTTAAGTTTCTTATTTAATCATCTGACAGATCTGAGCTTTACTCAGGCTTTACTCTAGAAGGAAAGCTTTAACATAGTGCCTCTAAGGTAAGAACAAAAATGTCCTAGTACATTACAGCTTCATGGGAGCATGTGACACGTCAATGCCTCTCTGTTTCTCATGCTTGGGGGGTCCTCACTTTATCTTTCTGCCATGTCATCCTATCTAGCTCATCCCCTTCCATAATCTGTTCCTTACTTCTTTCCAATTTTAGTTTCTCTCCAGCTCCTATTAATTCCTTAAATCCCTAGCGCATGTAATTTACCATTCATCATTCCATTATTCATTCAATAACAGGTCTTAGAATACAAAGATAAGTAATGATTTTCAACCTAAAGGAACCTACTATTTAGTTAGATTGTCATGATATATAAAGTAAGTAACATAAAAATAGCATATGATAAGTACTATAATTATTTAATAACTCAGTCTTTTTCCTCCAAAAACAGATTTTCAAGTTTTTTGTTTGTTTTAGGGAAGTGCTTTAAAGATTTCAGTGTACCTTGCTTTGTCTGTGAAGTTATATAATAATTTTCTTACATATATATATTTTTTAAATTTTATTGTTGTTGTATTACATTCATCCCATTTTTGCTCCCCTCTGTCCTCCTACCCACCCACCCATTCCCCCCAAAGTCAATCCCACCTGTTGTCCATGTCCATGGTTCCTTTATACTAGGTTCTTGTCTAAACTGCTCCCCTTTCTTGCCTCTGCCAACCCCCTCCCCCCAACCTCTTTACCCCTGACCACTGAATGCCTATTCCTTGTATTCATATACTTGGTTCTGTTTTGCTTGTTGTTAGTGTTGCTCATTATTGTCCCGTAATGGGTGAGAACATATGATATTTGTCCTTCATTGACTGGCTTATTTCACTAAGTATAATACTCTCCAGTTCCATCCATGGTGTTGCAAAGGGTACAAGTTCCTTCTTTCTTTCTGTTATATAGAATTCCATTGTGTAAATGTACCAAAGTTTTTTGATCTAATCATCCACTGATGGGCACTTAGGCTGTTTCCAGCACTTGGCTATTGTAAATAGTGCTGCTATGAACATAGGTGTGCATAGGTTCTTATGAATTGGTGTTTCAGGATTCTTTGGGTATAGTCCAAGTAGTGGAATTGCTGGATCAAAAGGCAGTTCCATTTTTAGTTTTTTAAGGAAACCCCATACT